>ML776783.1:941646-1004821 GCA_009831015.1 Picea engelmannii | reverse complement strand
ACTTAGCTTCCATTGAATCCATCTTCTTTTGTAGTTCATTTATGTCCCTACACATTTCTTCACCTTCATCAAGAGTCCAAGTAGGATTTTTTGGAGGCTTATTTGGTGTAGAAGTTCCCTTTTTTGGTGGCATGTTGGCCAAGAATCACTTTTGAACCTTGATTTTGAGGTGGTTCTGCTAGACAATAATTCTTCTATTGTATCTCCCAATTTTTGGCCCTTCTAGCTATGAAACTTTCTTTTATGTAGTTCTATGATATTTCTTCTCTGCAATGCCACATATCTAATCAAAATTGGATGTGCCAAGTGGAATTTATGGTAACTTCCCCACAACTTGCCGATTTTTGTCCTTTCCAGGAGATCTCACTTGTATAGCGTGCCCCACACAAAATAATTGATATAAAATTTTGAAACTCACATAAAAAATAATACAGACTATCCACGATCCAATGAAACTAGTCCCACTCAATTTGGATACTCTAGGAATAAGTTATGATTGTTTTACCTGGAACACCTTCTTGAGACTAGTCAATAGGACTAGTCAGATACCCTATCTTACACAGGGTGTATCTAAAAATTTAAGATGACCTAGAAGATGAAATTTTTACCACAAATACCTTACTAATTTCTTTTAATAGCCTCCAGATTTCGGGGTCTGAAACATTACAAAAAAGTTTTTATAGTGAAAATTCCACAATGACTCAGTTCAGGATGATTCTAGAACCCTATCTTGTATAGGCTGTATCTTTAAAAGTATAATGCCTCCGGAGCTGAATTGTGAACCCAATGTACCTTGATCCATCTACTAAATATCCTCCAAGCCATTCCTTCTGAAACGTTGTAGAAAAAAAGTTATAGCAAAAATGCCAAGGTGTCTTAGATGTAGCAGTGAAACCCCGAGACCTTGAGCTCTGATACCATATGTTAAGAACCAAATATGAATATAGCATAGAAAAACCTCAAAAAAAGTACTCAACGCCTTGAAAAAGAGATAATTTCAGATAATAAGCCTCTTTGAGGGGGCAACCTCCTTTTACCCCCCTTAAATGTTCAAGTACAAAATGATTCAAAATGAAAATGTCTCCTTGGTATATATAGAAGACTAGGAGGTATAATTACAACTAATGGCCTAAAGCCAACATAAATAAAATAAAAATACTAATATAATATGCCCCAATTAAGGGGTAATGAGCCAATATTAGGGCTTAACAGCAACTGTGTCTCCTACGTTCGAGTTGCAAAATTACTACACATTTCTTCATGTTAAGCATTTGGGCATTTCATCCTGCAGTATTCTTCCTATTAAGTCTAGATCATGTTGGCACCATTATTTTATACCTATTCCATTGTATTTCTCTCTTCTCCCTTATCAAAGTCATACCTATCATTTTTCAAATATTTTTTTTTTGTGGATCCGACCCCCTTCCAACACCCTTATTTCGGCTTTACCCCATTGGATTCAACTCATCACCATGATATTTGTGATACACTTCACCCATAACCCATTTTCTGTGTAGTCCCACCCACCCCTTTTCGTGTTCCCTCATCATCATGGACCATATCCATAGCCAAGACTTTGAAGCTCTCTTCACTACCTTGTACTCTAATTTTATAGAAATCCAACAAAAAGTGCGACAACTCAGTGCCAATATTTCCACCATCAATCAAAATATGGATTCCTCCATCACCACCTCCATCATGGAACTCAAAAAAGAGCTCAAACAAGACATTACTACCCAACTGGAATCTGTCGGTACGACAATCTGCGCCAAGATGCATATCCATGCAGATATTCCCTTATCGGACACACCTTTGCATACCGAAGGTGAAAATTCCTCTCATTCCTAGAATTTTCAACCCCATCACTTTCAGTGTGACCTATGCCTTCCACGTGTGGATGTGACCAAATTTGATAGATCAGATCCCACTGGTTGGGTAACTCAAATGG
The DNA here is from genome assembly GCA_009831015.1 of Picea engelmannii. Classification (NCBI taxonomy): domain Eukaryota; kingdom Viridiplantae; phylum Streptophyta; class Pinopsida; order Pinales; family Pinaceae; genus Picea; species Picea engelmannii. The sequence goes on along the minus strand of ML776783.1, from coordinate 1,002,873 downwards.
AACATTATTTATCTTTGTATGGCATTACTGATGAGTTGGCCACAGTCCGGTATGGTGTTCTCCATCTAGATCAATAACATTGGCAATGGTGGTAATGGAGAAAAAATGTCTGCTAAGGGTATGTGGCTTGGACACACTTTGTGGTAGAGATTTATGAATTCTTTGACACTAACAACAACCATTTAATTCATTTGATAAAGTTGAAACAATTTGGCACAGTGGAAGAATTTATGGCTTCTTTTGAGCGACTGGATTTTCGTACAGAGGTCATGTCTGATGATTTTTTCTGAGAATGTTTTATCATTGGCCTCAAGGATGAGATTCATGTTCATGTCCTCATGGATCAGCCTCAAAGTTGGGTGGATGATACTAAAAGAGATAAGAAATCATAACAAGTTGTCTCTTCTCAAAACCGCAAACCCTCCTTTATCCCTCGCACTAAACTAGTAACTCCCACTCCTCCTTCTACTCCACTAAAGATCCAGAAATTGACCAGGGCCGAAATGATTCAACGCCAACTCAGAGGCCTTTGTTATAATTGTGATGAAAAATATTTTCTGGAACACAAGAGTAAGGAAGAAAAACTTATGGCCATCTTGGAAGATGTTTTGAAAGAGGATTTTGAGGCTCCCCTCGTGTCTATGTCACCTGAACCCACTGACATAACCCCTCCCTCAGACCCTCCCAAATTAGAAATAGTCATTTCTCTAAACTATCTCACTAGATTCTCTGCTCCCTGTTAGCGCCGCCATTTTTCTTTCAATTTAGAGTCTGTTTTAAAGTCATGTTGTGACCCATGAGCCCACACATGTGAATTCAGGTACGTAACACCATAATTTTGAGGTCAACAAGTGTCTTGTTGGCCCTTGGAAACGTGAAGGGATGTCAGGTTCGAAACTTGTATAAGAGGTACGGGTGTGTATTTTCCAAGAAAGTCAAGTCCTATCGAGAAACTAGTCTCTACGTGCCCCTGGTCGAGTCAATTTCTTAATAGAGGTCATGTCAACAAGTACAATAGTTATTATCAGTTCATCATGGAGGTTGAGGGAATGAAAAATCATGGCATTAGCATCATACATGACCAACAAGCCTTATCACATGTATCCTACACATGGGAATTTTGAATGGAAAACCTGCAACTTGATTTGGAGCATCTCGTCGCCATGAATTTGCTGTCCTTTGGCATGAATGTCCAATTTGTTATAAATCTTGGATGCTCGGCACTCTCTCCAGTCGTAGAACTAGGCCTGAAACTCTATTTGCAATTTCCCTTGCTAGTCTAGCATGATCATAACTTTTCCATCCTCTGCGTTTGTTAGATACACTGAGCGCAAAATTCACCTTGGTCACACCATGGTGACCTCTCAGAGAACAAGGAAAGGCATGCGGAGTAGAAGTACTGTAAGGTCTGAGCCCCAAAGGGATTGGGATGCATTTTCACCTGCGAAAAACATCCCCAAATACATAAAGAAACTATTCTTTTACCTGTAGAGAAGACCAGATAAATTCACAGAAAATATGAAACAGAGGGATTCAAACAAGAAGGGAAGACATAAAGAGCCCCATCTCCCTAGAAACAAATTCCTCGGAGGAGGTGCAGGTTGAGAAAAAACCAGGAGATCGTGGAATCTCAAATTTCAGAAGAACCGTGCATTAGATTGATAGATGAAGAATGACTCAAGCGTGTCATCCGGCTAGAACCTGCTGGGGGATTGAGCCAACAAGATAGGAGCAAAACAAGGAGAGAGAATATCATAGAAGTGAATGAGCAAGTGCCATCTCAACAACTGCAGCAAGAGAAACTGGCCATCGCCGAGCTCTATCAGGAAAACATGCAATTAAGGCAACAACTAGCGACAAAGGCCATGGAAGCATCTACAACGTAGGGTCGTGAAGGGAACATGGCATGGTTGAAAAGGAAGCTCAGAGAGGTGCAAGACACCATTGTGAAATTGCGAGAAGAACAAATACTGACGAAAGAAATGCATGCAAAACATTCCAAAGAATGTGAACCAACCGAGAAAGAAGCCCGCGTAGCTCTCGCCAGTGCACAGGAAAAACAAGTTTAGTTGGAACCTGTCTCTGCACCCGCTAAAGATGAGACAAATCTTGGAAGTTTTGAAACATACGTTTTCTCCGAAGCATGCTACCATTTTAATAGCAACCACAGAGTTCTAACAACTGCTTATTGCGCACATCTCTCAGCAAATGATCACATCACTGAAATCGAAGCCATTATTTACAGACATCAAGCTCCCGATAGACACTTGTTCACTGAGACACCTGCTCAAAGAAACATAGTGACACATATTTTATCCATGCTAGAGCTTGATTGACGATTAGGTCCCGTGGAGAAATTGTGAACATTCATAAGTAAAAAGGGCGTGATTATTGTCTATTTTTGGAAACACTATGCGAAGAGTCTCCAACACATGTTGTTCAGTTTTCCTAGTTCTAAGGGTTAGCAGTTAGGAAGCAGGGTATCCCAAGAGGCACCCTCATTTATATATTTCTTCTTTTTGATGTAATCTAGGTTGGTTGGAAAATTTGGTAGACGATAGCTATTGTATGTAATCTAAAGTTTTGACCAGAATTTAATGCAAAGGTCCTGTGATTTGATGAAAATATTCTAGTTGTAATAGTTGGATGTATTGTGTTTCTTTATTTGTGTATGTGCTTTCATGTTATCTTTATTTCATATCTATTTTTGTCTATTTTGGAATGAATTATCAAACCTGCGGATTCGCTATACAATGCCCCTTATTCACGCCACTTAGACATAACTTCTTCCTCTAAAGCTAACTCTGAATTTGTCCACAGTGACGCTTCTGAGTTACTTCCTTTAATTTCTCCTGCCACACATTACGGTTTTACACTGAAGGATGTTGCTCGCCTAGTCTTATCCTCTCAAATCCAATCATTGAGTCATTTGTCCCTTCTTTTCCTTAGATCAACCCCATATCCCAAGTCATACCTATCTGCGCCAATATAACCAGAACCCATTTTATCATAGGTGTTAAATCTAGCCATTGCTTTCAAATTCATATCTTTCATGGAGACCCTGCCATTTTCGAGAGAGCCCTCTCCAGATCCGAAAGGCTATTTCTTGGGTCTCAAAGTTGGTTGAAAAATTTACCTTCGTCATCGGTTTATCAGCCAAACACTTTTACGGAGTGCTAACATTATGACAACATTGTCGGGGATGAAATTGAATAGATTTTCCCTAAGAGAACGACAACGTTGTAGTTTGACCCCTGAGGGTTACAAAGGAACAAACATCCATACCGTCTGAAATCCTTACCCTAGCAACTCCAGTCCAAAGAAACCAATAGCCTCAAGTAGCACAATTTAGGAAACCTAGCTCCAAAGGCGATTTACACCAAAGAAAATCCTGACCCAAACCCCTTAGAACCAATGTACGACCCCGTGAAGATTCTACGCCTAACCCATTATACTACCTGGACAAAAGTTTGTCCTTGCCCAAAGACAGGGCGCAGAGCATTGATGACCTTGAGTTTGATGCATTCTTTGAGCAAACTCTGTTCTGTTCGAATTCAGAGACCAGTTTGGACGAGATTGTTTTCGACCCAAAGAAATTTCCCCTAGTATCAAATAATATCCCCTAGAATATGAATCCTCCTAGGGCTATGGCTGCCCATTTCACTCCCCTCATCCTGCCTGCCCAATTGCATGACTTGCCTCAAAATTATAGCTAGAGGATCAGGCTCTACGATGATGAGGGAAATGTTTTCACTCAGAGGGACCTAGATTAGTTTAATGACTTCATTGACCTAGAGAAGGTGGACTATGCAGATGAAAAAATGCATTTGTTCACGCAAAGCTTCTCGGGAGATGTAAGAAAATGGTTCAAATCCCTCCTGCATGCGAGTATTCAGGACTTCACCGAATTCAAGACGTCATTCCTAGATAAATGGGGAGACAAGAAAAACCTTTTGTAGCTATTGACACCATACAATAACATGAAGAAAGCACTAGAACAGATGGTGAAGGAATTATCGGCCCATTTTTTGAAGGTGTACAACTCGATTCCTGCAGAATTCAAGCCGCCCCTTGGTGTTTCATAGTTGCAGTATGCGTATTCCTTCGAAAATGATTTTTCCTTGTTGTTAAGAGAAAGAAGATCGGTGAATCTAGATGCTATAATGAGAAATCTTGTCGAAGTTGAAGTAAACATGATGGTGTCAGGAAAAATAAAACTAAGGTTCAACCAAGGTGACAAGAGACCCCAGGGAGATGCACATCCATCAACGTCACGGTCCTCATATGAAATGTTTGACATGATAATGAAGACCATGGAGAAGTTGATGGAGAGGATGCCCATGGGAAACATACCTGTTATCCGAGAACAAAATGACCCACCTTCCAGAAATCTGAACCTCAGAAGAGGTCAAATCCCTGATATCAGATAGAGGGAACAAAAAGAGAAAAGGGAGGAAGGTGAGCAACAAACGAGACCTCCTTTCCAGAACAACTATGCGGACGAGGATTTCGACCAGATGTGCGATGACCAGATACATTTTTGCGATGACCAAAACTCGTGCGTGTTCCTGAAAAAGAGCGAGCATGATCAGTATATGAGTAGGAACAAAGACTTTGTGCTAGAGGTTGGCGATGATATGATACTTGAAACATATGATGCGCCATCTTGGGAGATGGAAGAGTTCAGGTGATCAAAATCTGGACCAGGGGTCAAATTTTGCTCAATTTTCAAAATGCTCAGAATGCAACGAAAATGGTGCCATTGCGTCTGTCTCATCTTCCTGATTCCAGCGATATATTTACTTTCTCAAATGGAGTCTGTATGAAGGAGATATCGCGATCTGTTCACCAAGTCAAACAGGCAAAAATTTTGGATGATGATTGTACCTATCCGTACAGTCCGTACAGTCCGTACGGTGACGTGGCAGGGCCATACCATCCGTATGATGATGTGTCAGGTGGGTGATGTGGCACACTCTCATTGATTGATGGTTGATGAATCAGTGGATGACACGTGTCATTGGTGGTCAATAGTGTGAGGACACGTGGCCCAATCCCTTGGTGCCATGTGTCGCTCGTTGACTGGCTATTTGGTTATATAAAAATTTGTTGAGGCTCGTGGGGTTTGACCCCCAGACCTCTCCTTTATGTAAAGACTTCATAACTCTCCGCTAACCAAAGTACCTCCCTTTGTTCCTTGATTACTATGCCATAACATATATATTTAATGTTGATTAGTGTTTGGATGAAAAGGGGGGTCGGGCCAGGGCTTAGCCCCGACCCGTGGATGCTTTGTATTTGACCCAACATATATTATGGCCCGATCATTTGGTGCGCGCGCATTACATTGCATTGTATTGCAATGTATTGCATTGTGTGTGTGTGTGTGTGTGTGTGTGTGTGTGTGTGTGTGTATATATATATATATATATAACCATGTGTTAAATGATTGGCGCGGGGTTTGAAACCAAGACCCGTGATTTCATATAACCATTTTTTAAATGTTGGCGCGGGTTTGAAACCACATGTAGTTGCACGGTTATGACAGGTATAACCACCATTTGCCAATGCGTGAGGTCACATGGCCATATGCCCAGGTGCCGAGGCGGGTAGGGGCCGGAGGTGCCTTAATCATCCTACGGTTTTCACCATTGGTGCGGTTGCACCCGGTGCAGATTTTTAACGTGCATTTTGGAGCGTGTTCTTGGTTCATGCACACAGAGGTGCGTTTTGGTGAACCAGTTTCAGAAAGCTTGAAGGAGGAAAATGGAGGAGGCCTAACTTCTTCATCTTTTGGCCGATTGAGGTGCTGTAAAAGCCCAGCTAGGGGTTTTGGATGTGTTGGATCCATTGGCACTGTTATCAAGGCCATTTGAAGACTTCTTCTGCAATTTTTTCACCATTTAAGTTTCAGCAAGCTCCAGGGAGCTTGAAGCCCTCATTGATGGAGGACATGGTTTGGTGAACCTATGTTTGTTTTCTGTGATTGAATAATCATTTTTGGCTAATTGATATGCTCTGAACACATTGGGATAGGTTTTAGAGGCTGTTGAGGACTTGTACAGGTGTTTTTTCCAAACAGAAGCTCAGGGAAGCTTATGGCCACATGTAGAAGAGGCCATGCCCAAATGAGCCATGATCCGTTTGCAGAGTTCTATTAGTCATTTTTGGGGTTTTTATGTGTTCTGATTTCAATGGTACAGTCTATATTTCCATTGGATTTGAGCAGAAGCTTGTAAAATAACTTTTGAATAATTAATCCCAGAGAGCCAAGTCCATTATGGAGGCTCAAGGAGATGTAGCTCGGAGGGGGGTGAACTCCTTTATCAAGTTGTGATTGTTCTGAGTTTGATGGTTTATTTGCTGCAAATTATATTGCTGTGTTTTTATTTAAAGCACTTATTTAACCATTTAAGAGAACATTTACTCACACATAAACATTTACAAGAAGATACATGAACTTAACACATAAGTTTATCGTGCATATTTATACACATGAATCAAGGTCCTGTAAAGTTTATTTTATTGAAGTAGAGGGTGCTTGCATAACATAACAAGTCAGCCTTATATTTTTAGATTAGGTGGTATTAGAGCATAGTTTGTTTTGCTCATGTGTTTGCCATTGATAGCTTGAATATTTAGCTATTGGTTTTTGTGCAAGTTTTGTGTTGAAGTTGAAATCTTGCAAATATGGAGGAAGCTTCAAGTATTGATAGTTCTCATACATTTTCATTATCTAAAGAAGAAATTATAATCATGAGAGATTTGATGAAAGAGACGTGTGAAGACAGAAATGTACACATTGTTCTTGAAGAGCAGTTGATGGCCATGAAGCAGGAGAAAGACCAGCTTTTTCAAAGGTTGCATGAGATGGAGATTCAACTCCATGAGGCAAAGGAAACCCTTACCAAGTACATGCATGAAAATAACGTATGCAGTGTTAGTTTATCTTCTAATTCCTCTAAAGATGAATGTTTTGGGGGTTTTGAGAGTCACACAAGAGGAATAGGGTCCAAGTTGTTGTTAAAAATGGGCTATGAAGGTAAAGGTTTGGGCAAACATGCACAAGGCATTGTTGAGTCTATTGTGGTTGATGAAAGACCTAAGTATTGTGGTCTTGGATATGAACGAAAAGATGGAGCATATTACAAAGTCGAGGAGACAAGGGAAAAAGTTCTAACGACAAATTTCATTTCAAGTTCACCTCCTCAAGAAGGCTTATAAGGTGAAAGTTCAAGAACTTTTGTTGAAAGTTCAATCCCTCCAGCATGCAAGGCTTGTGTTCAAGATGAATGCGAATGTGTGGAACAAGAAAGTTGTGAAAGTGATGAGGACAAGGACACTGCTGATGGTCTTCAAAGGAGAGCTTGTAACTCTTCAGATTCACCTCCTCACATAGGCAATAAAGGTGAATGTTAAAGGTATAATTATGCTTATCATTCAGTTGCATTTGATTATGTTAAGCATGATAAATTTGGAAGAAAGAATCCTTGTACATATTGTGGTTTGTATAACCATCATGTTTCAAAGTGTTGGAAAAGATTGGCTGCTTTCAGGAAACTTTCTAAGCAAAGACAGCGTGAAAGAAGGATGCAAAAGATTTGCACTCATTGTCAGAAGCGGGGTCATCTGATTGACCAATGTTGGACGTTGCATCCAACTACTCATCCACAACATAAGAAGCAATGGGATAAGGAGATTGGCAAGAATGGAAGAGGAGATTTTTTATAACCCTAAATTGCACCTCACATGCTTACCTGGCATCAGGCCAACTCATTGCCCTTCATTGCCAAAGCCATGCTGAACAAACTCTTGGAAAAACCTCTTACATCATGTAACCCGTGCCCTAACCCGTTACTGAGTGCGTTGGAACATTGGCAGGCCTTATACTGCACGCATTGGAATGCTGGCTGGCCCACTACAGCCCGCAGTTACCTAACAAAGCAAAAAATCAGGAAAGTTGCTGACGGAACGAAAAGCTTTGGGTCAGTTAACTTGAACTCCTAGCCATGCATGGCCGAGAGTTTGTATAAAACCCTAGCTCCTTCTAGCCTATAAAAGAAGGGGTAGGGGTACTATTCAAAGGAGGAAAATCATAGCAAAGAAACTCTGCCTAATTGCCGAATCCGTTTTGTCCCAACCCTTTAGCCTTTCCTCAAGCTTTAGGAGAATTCAAGCAAAGCAGTTGGAGGACAAAGAAGAGGAGGAGCCCAGGATCAGGATCAAGGAATGGTGGCCGATCTCTATTATCATTGTAAGTTGATTCATCTTGAGATTAATAAAAAGTACTTTTCCCGTCCCAATGCACGAGTCTTATATGTTTTATTCAATTTATGCTTAATCTCTAACCCTCTAGTAGAACAATAGCATGCATGCGTAGTTTTGTCTTGATTGCAGGATCGCCTTTTGGAAGGAGCAACAAAAGCAAGGGGATAAAGTGCAACAGAGTATCTACACCAACTGTCGAGAAAAAGGTTAGTTGGTTCTTTCCATGTTTGCATGTGAAAAAGGGTTTTAGGTTTGGGGTAGAAGGTTAAAAGTAATTTCGGAAGGGTCATGATCTACATGCAAGTTTAAGCCCTAGCTTGTTAGTCCGTAGGGTAGAATTTCCCCACAAAAGAATTGGCGACTCTAAGGAATGTTCTTCTGAACCAGTTTAATGAGTGTGAAGAAACAAGTTCACTCAGAAATCTTTTCATCTTTAAGGAGTCTGAAAAGGGCTTAAAGAAGACTCCATGATGGTTATTTTTCTCAGTTAATCCGGATGAGATCGAAAAGCATAAATGCAGTCTCACCGGATGTTGTTTTCAGATCTCAAAGTGAGCTTGAAAAACAACAAAGTTATCTCATGATCGACACTTTGTGGGTCAATGTTAGGTATCACTTCGTAAGACCAGGCAAAAACGTCATGAAATTCTTTGAAAAGATCCGTGTAAATCTGAATCTCTTCAGGGGAGCAATCCACTCCGACAAAGAAATTCTCCACAATGCTAGGGTTTCGGGAGATGTTAATAGGTATAGTTTCAGCGATAGTTTCCATATTTCCCTCAACATAAATTTCCTGTGTAGCTAAGAGGTTAATGGGACATGGCTGATCTCCCGTCATGGTGATAGTGAATTCTCCTGCCTCGATTCGACTTAACTCTGGGAGGAAATATGATTTGTGATGAAGATATTCCCAAGGTTTGTCCAGACCAGTCATTGCTTCGATTATTGCTTCGTCAGAAGGCAAGACTAAATCTAACGAATCGGTGTTGGCCAGAGAATCCTGATCCCAGATAGGCTCTAGGAGTGGATCCAACTCTTGTGCAGGAATCATATCAGGAGTAGCTGAAGCTTGTTGGACCAAAGAGTACGCTACTTCAGCGGCCGACAAGGGAATGGACATGCCAGTGTGCCCTATCTCATCCATCATGGCTGATGGGGAAGGAAGAGTCCACGGATCCTGAAAGTAAGTCATGCGAAACGACGAAACATGAAAGATCTCAACATTGTGGTGGGTCGATATAAACTTGACATCACCATGAGGAGGTGAATAATCGAAAGTACCCATCAATGATGGGCACAAATCAACTCCTATGTTAACGACACCAGCTTGAGGATTATCTATCATGGGAACCGTGGATGCCCCCAAGGCTGGGTTAGGTCGAGAGAAGGACAACTGATCAATGGTCACTATCCGGCCTTCATGTGGAAACAATAAGACTCGAAAAACTGTAGCGACCACTGCTTGCATTGCATAAGTCCAACTACGACCTAACAATAGATTGTAGTCAATGGGGGCATGAACTACCTCTACTTCGACGCACACGGTCTTCCCCCCCAACTGCACAAGGAAAGAAGGAATGATGCCATGTGGTCGAAAAGAATGACCATTGAACGCAGTGAGGAGGGTAGGTGACAGAGACAACTCAGGTTGACCAATGGCTTTCCAGCATGCTAATGACATAATGCAAGTCGAAGCGCCCTCCTCTACCACCGTGCAGAAAATATTCTATGTAAAAGTTTTCATGGGATGAGCCACTACTATCTGAAACACGACATGGTAAGGAAAATGAGGTTTCAAGTCAGTCGTATCTATCATGATGGTACCCGAGTTACAAGTCTCAATAGAGCCTAAAGCAGTCAACAAGGCTTTCCTCTAAGCAGGGCAACTTTGGAGGACCTCCAAAGCGGACATAGCACAAGGGGTTTGTGATAAATCTTCCACCACAGAGTAGTTCTAGGTGGCCCTTGCATTTGGATTGTGAGAATCTCTCTTAAACGCACCTTTTGGAATGCGTGTCATTGTTTCACCCAACGTCTTCTCGATCTGTAGAGGAAGAGATGGGCTCTCGGCTTCTTTGTCCTTCTCAGAGGTGATTGGTTTCCTATAGTCGTGCGCTCTAGTCGTTATGAAAGCATCACTTTTAACCATATATACGTTCGTGGAAGATGAATTGTTTGGGGGAGGGCAGTTTTCTTGGTTGCCCATCTCGACACTTGTAAAGGCTTGAGTTAAATTTTGCCCATGCTGAAAGGGATTAGTCAACACGGCTTGTTGTTGCTATGTGACAAACTTCTGGGCCTCTGCAAGTCAAGGGAATAGGTGGGTTGGGTGGTCTTTCGTACATAGGTTGCACAAATACCTCGCCTTCCTCTTTTCTGTGGTGCCCTCGCCAACATTATCATTTGGTTTTTTATCCCCCTTACTCTTCTTGCGTTGTTTTTTCTTCCCTTCAGGCTGCTGGTTGGCCTTTGGGTTAGTCATCTGTACAGAGTGTACTTCCAATGTTTGAGTAGGAGGAGCAAGCAAAGAAGTAGTCTGGCTGGCCGCTGAGTGTTGTATAGATAACTATTGCAATTGTTTTGTCAATTGCTCAGTGGGCTTAGTTTGTGCCAAACCAATGATACCGTCGGTATGTGGTCTGGCTCTCTGTCTGGTTTTATCCAGAATCGATCGTGGTGCATCCGGCAGGATGGTGTACAATAGACCAGACTGAGAATAGATAAGCTCAAACTGTTGAGCCCTCATGATGGGATCTTCCTCGGAGAAAACCCTTGAAGTCATGACGTCTTTGGATAACTGCGGAACTAAAGACTTAATGAACCACTCAAGCAGGAATGCTGGTGGGACGAGTACCTTGATAAGACTCTTTCAGCGTCGCCACTCTCAAATATGATCTGAGATATGGTCCGTGGTCGTCTGCGAGAAATTGGCTAGAAACTCTGTGCCGACATCGTATCTCACAGGTAACTGGAAATGGTTAAGGAAAGCCATCACCAGTTCGCCAAAAAAAGAATATCGTGAACAATCAAGCTCTATGTACCATTTTGCGGCACTCCCAATAAGAGTGCATTGAAACAATCGCAACTGGACGGAGTCATCTTTCAGTGAGTTAGATGAACACCAAAGGTGGAAAGTAGTCACGTGATCACCTGGATCTTCGTTAGGCTTGGCCTCGAACTTTGGGATGTCCGAAGGCAGCTTTGTCAGCATAGGAGGCCAACGTGGATCATGACAGATAGGATCATTTAACAACCGTATCAAATCAGGCAAGTGTAACGTTGCCAAGAATGGTAGTTTGGGTTGTTGCTTATAGCCTGGATAAAAGGGTCCTGGGGTTTGACTGGCACCAGGTTGCCAGGAAAGTTTGGTTGCTGGCCTGGGTTCTGGTAGAAACCATGGCCCTGACCAGTGTAAGGGTTTTGCATATGAGGAGACATCATTGGTTGATTCCCCATGAAGGACATAGGATGTTGGGCGTTCATTGTGTTTGACGGACTTGGGGAAGGATTACCCCATGCCGGTCCCGATGGGAGAGGCATAGAAGTATGTCTGGGGTTCCATTGACTGTGGAAAGAATTACCCCAGAGCAACATTCCAGATGTAGTAACGGATCCTTGCCCTGAGTTCCAAGGTCCTGGTATATGTGCTCCCAGCGCAGGAATAGTACCCTGTGCCGGCGTAGACTGTCCAAAAATGGGTGTGCTCCCAGATGGGAAAGCAATGGATGTGAAAGTGTTATTACCAAACGTCTTGTTCCAAACAAATGGTGACGAACCTACCAGCTAAGTTTGCGCAGGTGTTCCTTGAATCCTAGCTCCAAAAGGACTTGTGTGTGCAGGCTGCCCGACGGACTGCTGATGCGGACCACCAAGCAAAGGGGACGAAGGAGGGATATGAACTCCAGCATAAGAAAAAGCATTGAAAGGGACAGGAATGCCCCCAAGTTGACCTTGTAGAGGAGAGTTAGAGCTCCCTGCCCCCATACCCAAAGTCTGTAAAGTGGAGGTAGTGAGTGCAGGACTTGTACCTAAACTAGGCATACCGTATGAAAACAGAGGGACTGTCGCACTAGGTGTGTAAGGAGGTGTGGCCGCCGCGATAGATGGGGTCAGTCCACTGTGCGATGTAGTTGCGGCCAAGACCATTGTGGCCCGGACCGTCAGCAAAGGAAAGTTAGGAGAAGCTTCTCCTATGGTAGCAACAGTGATAGGAATGGAAGAATTCCCAGAGGAAGTAACAGAGTTTGGTTCCATAACTGGGTTAGGCAATGACAGGCTTTCGTAAAATTGAATTGGCACAATTATGTCCGGCCAAGTATCAGTGTTTGAGGTTTCAACCGATCCAAGATTGGCGGTCGATTCCTTCGGGAGTTGTTCGGGCTCAATGGTTTGAAACCCGGTTGCTTTGAAAGACCCTCTTTGGTCAAGCTTCCGCCTCAATGGTGGCGGGGGTGGCTCCAGTATAACAGGCAGTAGGCCCAAAAGCCTTCGTGACTGGCAGAGCTCTGAATCCTCCACTGTGTGAGAAGATTCATGACACACTAAGGTATTCTACATGAACAAATAGTAACACTCGCTAAAAGAAAGCCCCTAGAAGATAAATCAAGCAAGCAGTAAACTAGTTGGAAGAACAGTTACAACAACCAACACTAGAGCAACTTACCGGTGCAAGTGCAACTCAAATATGGAAACACCCTCCGGGTATACTCTGCAAAGCGTGGTCCGATGTCTGTCCTAGGTACCGCGGTATACCCCCGCAGTCATCCGTCTATGTCCCTAGAAAAGATTGGCAACTAGTTTGCCAGCACGTGAACAGTCACCAGGCGGGTACAGTCGATAGTCGGGTAGACCACAATGAGCAGGGCATCAAGCCCGAAACTTGTCAAAGGTATCGAGAGAAAATGGTCCGGAAGATGACTGAGGACCTCGAATGGATTCGAGACCCACGAAGCTTCGTGGCAAATGCAAACGACGGAATCCCTTAACAAATCCTCGATATGTGTTCTCCACAACGCTCGGTCCAGCTTTGGAGGGGTTATCTCCGCTACCTTTCCTTACACGACCTCGTGTTTAGCCCCTGTGTTAGAGGGGGGTCCCAGATAACTTTGCGTAACTGGAATTCTACACTCCCTATTGACAGACTCCAATGTTTGGTTTGAGTGGCCTTGGAGAATTTACTCTCCAACCTATTCCAAGGCCCTAGTCCTGAGCTAGTGTATGCACCCTACAAACAAAAAAGTCTAATTGATTTTAATTAGCGTTGCTTTTAATGGGATTTTTAAGTCACAAGGTATGAAATTGAAACTGATGGTGTGTAACAAGACTCAAAGCAAAATGAACAAGAAATGCTTGGAAACAAAAACTTTTACAAAAAATGCAAAACCAACAAATTTAAAAAAAAAAGACTTCTTTCCTTTTCAAATTTACTAAGATTTCATGCAGTAAACATGAAGGACTTTTTCTCACATCTACGAGCTACTTATACTCTAAATGCACTGCAAAAAATTATGCAAAAAGACTTCTTCCTATCTATTGATGCAACAACACAATCTTCAAATCAAGAAGAAAATGAAACAAGAGAATTTTTTTTTTATTAATTGCAAAATGACGCAACAAAGGAAAAATGTCGACAAGCACAAAACCGAGAGAACGAAAATAAAACTATGGCCTAAAGCGCAGATCGCAAAAGAATCAAAGCAAAGATGCGAAAGAGCAATAAAAAAAACACCGATTCTAACACTTGTCTAAAAACCATAAAAATAAAATTTTCTTTTGTCTTTTCTATCAAAACATCAACTAAAAAACACAGGCTAAGGATAAGATGCCCTAACCTGCTGACTGTGCAGCCCCAGACTCTAAACCCTTGAGAGGAGCTCTTCTCACCACAGGAGGGGATGGCTGCCCCACCCAAGCTAAAAAGATACCAATCAACCCCGTGACTGTCACCAAAACAACACGTGTGCAAACGTGTGCTGAGCTATAACAGTGCGCAGGTACCCGTGGGCTAAACCTGAACAGGTCGTGGGTCTAAATAAAAGCTAAGATAAAATAACACCCAGGCAACCCAGACCTGAAAAAGGCCTCTGGTATTGACAACCAGGGTCTCTGAAAGGCTTGGATTATTTTACTTTAATAGAAAAGGAAAATTTGCAAAAAGAAAACAAATCCAAAGAATAACCAACACAATAAGGCAGACTGAAAGCAAGACAGTAAACCAACAAGACCCAAACAGGATCCAGAAAAGCCCCGTGAGAAGGTAAACTTCTGACAGGAAAGAGGAGACTGCCTCTTAAGCTTCCTGGGCTCTACACGCTACTGAAACCACTATAGCAAGCATTCAAACATGGGCTGTAGAAGGTTAGGGCACGGTTTACACGCGTGCAGGACTTCTGTAGGCCGCGTGTACCTTTGTGTGTCCCAAGAATAAATGTCAAGCAACAGTCAAGGAAAAACTAGTATTGATAACCAGGTTCCCTGCTAGCTTTGACCTAACATAAAACAAATAAACAAAGAAACCGAAACTCTACTTCTTTGAACTACCCAAAAATCTTTAACTAAATCCGGGAAACCCTAAGAGTAAATCTCCCCAGTGGAGTCGTCAATTCTGTTGTGGGGAAATTCTACCCTACGGACTAACAAGCTAGGGCTTAAGCTTGCATGCAGATCATGACCCTTCCGAAATTACTTTTAACCTTCTACCCCAAACCTAAAACCCTTTTTCACATGCAAACACGGAAAGAACCAACTAACCTTTTTCTCGACAGTTGGTGTAGATCCTCCATTGCACTTTATCCCCTTGCATCTGCTGCTCCTTCCAAAAAGTGATCCTGCAATCAAGACAAAACTATGCATGCATGCTATTGTTCTACTAGAGGGTTAGAGATTAAGCATAAATCGAATAAAACATATAAGACTCGTGCATTGGGACGAGAAAAGTACTCTTTATTAATCTCAAGATGAATCAACTTACAATGATAATAGAGATTGGCCACCATTCTTTGATCCCGATCCTGGGCTCCTCCTCTTCTTTGTCCTCCAACTGCTTTGCTTGAATTCTCCTAAAGCTTGAGGAAAGGCTAAAGGGTTGGGACAAAATCGATTCGGAAATTGGGCAGAGTTTCTTCGCTATGATTTTCCTCCTTTGAATAGTACCCCTACCCCTTCTTTTATAGGCTAGAAGGAGCTAGGGTTTTAGATGAACTCTCGGCCATGCATGGCTGGGAGTTCTAGTTAATTGACCCAAAGCTTTTCGTTTTGTCGGAAACTTTCCTGATTTTTTGCTTTGTTAGGTAAACGTGAGCTGTAGTGGGCCAGCCAGCGTTCCAACGTGTGTAGTATAAGGCCTGCCAGTGTTCCAACGCACTCAGTAATGGGTTAGGGCGCGGGTTACATGATTTAAGAGGTTTTTTCAAGAGTTTGTTCAGCATGGCTTTGGCAATGAAGGGAAATGAGTTGTCCTGATGCCAGGTAAGCATGTGAGGTGCAATTTAGGGTTATAATAAGATTCCATCATCGATGTGAGTCAAGATGATTCACAAGAGGACGATGTCCAGTAGAAAAAGTCACCGTTGAGTTGGCTTGGTAAGAAATGGTTGGATTTCTTAAGCAAGTAATGCTTGCGTTTTTCTATTGTAAATGCACTTTTCAGTGTTATGTGTGCATTTATGGGAAGCATGATAAGTTGCAACCATTTATATTTTTTGTATTCAACTCTTAAGTACTCATATGTTTTGGGGTTGTACTTATGTTTGTACTGGAAGGAGAGTTGAAGAGTCATGAACATGCATTTGTTTTTATGTATGTGTAAGCAGTGAACCTGGTGATGGTTCATCATGAGTGATTCATGATTGTTACATGATTATGTATCATTTTTTTTGACTTGTCAGTTTGGGAAGGTTGATGTTTCGAATGAGTCTCGACTGGTGTTGATGATTTTCTGACGACTATGTTGTGTTGATCGTGTTGTTCGACTTGTGTTTAGTCGATGGTGTTTATTGACTTGAAAGTTGATTTTGAAAATTCCATGTGCTTTGATAAAGTACAATATGCGACAGTTTGTTCGAAGAACAAAAGATTTTGTTGGCATCATTTTTCAATCTTGTATGATTTGTTTTCAAGATTGATGGTTTTCTTGGCTTGTGACAAGATGTCGCAGGAAGGTTTTTTGCAGCCATTGGAGAGCTGATTGTATTGACGCCAAAGAGTTCGAAAGAGGGACTTGATTCTCAGTGGGAAGGTTGGCAGTCTTCCAAGCACAGAGAGAGCAGTGGGTCAGCAGCAGCCAGAGAGCAGTGGTTGAAGGACATAGTCAGTTGCAGTGCACGTCATGTCAAAGTATTCAGGTGATTGTCGAAAAGATTTTGATATAACTTGAAAGAAAATAGTTAAGCTTTTGTGGGTCCAAAATCCTTTCAGTGAGAAGGTGTGATCAAAATCTGGACTAGGGGTCAAATTTTGCTCAATTTTCAAAGTTCTCGGAATGCGACGAAAATGGTGCCATTGCGTCCGTCTCGTCTTCCTGATTCCGGTGGTATATTTACTTTCTCAAACGGAGTCCGTATGAAGGAGATATCACGATCTGTTCACCAAGCCAAACAGGGAAAAATTTTGGATGCTGACTGTACCTGTCCGTACAGTTCGTACGGTGATGTGGCAGGGCTATACCATTTGTACGATGACATGTCAGGTGGGTGACATGGCACAATCTCATTGATTGATGGTTGACGAATCAGTGGATGACACGTGTCATTGGTGGTCAATAGTGTGAGGACAAGTGGCCGAAACCCTTGGCGCCACGTGTCGCTCGTTGACTGGCTATTTGGTTATATAAAAATTTGTTGAGTCTCATGGGGTTCGACCCCCAGACCTCTCCTTTATGTAAAGACTTCATAACTCTCCGCTAACCAAAGTACCGCCCTTTGTTCCTTGATTACTATGCCATAACATATATATTTAATGTTGATTAGTGTTTGGATGAAAAGGGGTGTCGGGCCAGGGCTTAGCCCTGACCCATGGACGCTTTGTATTTGACCCAACATATATTATGGCCCGATCGTTTGGCACGCGCGCATTACATTGCATTGTATTTCATTGTATTGCAATGTATTGCATTGTATATATATATATATATATATATATATATATATATATATATATATATATATATATAAAACCGTGTGTTNTATATATATATATATATATATATATATATATATATATA
Source organism: Picea engelmannii (assembly GCA_009831015.1). Lineage (NCBI taxonomy): Eukaryota > Viridiplantae > Streptophyta > Pinopsida > Pinales > Pinaceae > Picea > Picea engelmannii. The sequence goes on along the minus strand of ML776783.1, from coordinate 985,385 downwards.
TATATATATATATATATATATATATATATATATATATATAAAACCGTGTGTTAAATGATTGGCGTGGGGTTTGAAACCAAGACCCATGGTTTCATATAACCGTGTGTTAAATGTTGGCGCGGGTTTGAAACCACATGTAGTTGCACGGTTATGACGGGTATAACCACCATTTGCCAACGCGTGAGGTCACATGGCCATATGCCCAGGTGCCGAGGCGGTTAGGGGTTGGAGGCGCCTTAACCATCCTATGGTTTGCAACGTTGGCACGGTTGCGCCCGATGCTGGGTTTTAACACACATTTTGGAGCGTGTTCTTGGTTCATGTACACAGAGGTGCGTTTTGGCGAACCAGTTTCAGAAAGCTTGAAGGAGGAAAATGGAGGAGGCCTAACTTCTTCATCTTTTGGCCGATTGAGGTGTCGTAAAATCCTAGCTAGGGGTTTTTGGACATGCTAGATCCATTGGTGCTATTATCAAGGCTATTTGAAGACTTCTTATACAATTTTTTCACCACTGAAGTTTCAGCAAGCTCCAGGGAGCTTGAAGCCCTCATTGATGGAGGACATGGTTTGGTGAGCCTATGTTTGTTTTCTGTGATTGAATAATCATTTTTGGCTAATTGATATGCTTTGAACACATTGGGATAGTTTTTAGAGGCTGTTGAGGACTTTTACAGGTGTTTTTGCCAAAGAGAAGCTCAGAGAAGCTTATGGCCACATGTAGAAGAGGTCATGCCCGAATGAGCCATGATCCGTTTGCAGAGTTCTATTAGTCATTTTTGGGGTTTTTATGTGTTATGATCTCAATGGTACAGTCTGTTTTTCCATTGGAGTTGAGCAGAAACTTGTAAAAGAACTTTTGACTAATTAATCCCAGAGAGCCAAGTCCATTATGGAGGCTCAAGGAGATGTAGCCCGGAGGGGGGTGAACTCCTTTATCAAGTTGTGATTGTTCTGAGTTTGATGGTTTATTTGCTGCAAATTATATTGCTGTGTTTTTATTTAAAGCACTTATTTAACCATTTAAGAGAACATTTACTCACACATAAACATTTACAAGAAGATACATGAACTTAACACATAAGTTTATCGTGCATATTTATACACATGAAGCAAGGTCCTGTAAAGTTTATTTTATTGAAGTAGAGGGTGCTTGCATAGCATAACAAGTCAGCCTTCTATTTTCGGATCATCCGGAAAGGCTATCAAAACACCATCATGCAGTTCTAGAAGAAGTATAACCTCCGGATCAAGGACGTGCCTACCGAGTCGCAACAGAAAAACCCCATAAGGAATCCTTCCATAGACACTCCTTCCACAATCCGAACAAGGTCATACAGTGTGACCAAATATGCAACAGAGAAAGCTAAGTTGAAGGAATAGGTCCCGAAGAAAGCACCAGAGACAGGTCGAGAGGCGAGTGGTAAAGAGGTAGAGAAAACTTGTCCCCCTTTCAATTTTGAACACGATATGGCCAAAATAAATATCTTTGTCACATTCAATGAAGTTATTAGAAGGGGCGAGTATCAGGAACAAATCATTAAAATGATGAAAGCAGGGGTGACCCCCAATACTCTAAATCTTCATGATGATCACCTGCCATCCTTTTTGGTTTGCGCATTAAAGAGAAAAGCGATACTGAAGATGTACCTCCTTTCTACATCAGTTTGAAAATCCACGACATGAACTTACATAATGCCATGCTGGATTCTGGTGCGTCACACAATCTCATGCCGAAGGTGATTATGGACAAACTAGGTTTGGATGTCACTAGGCCATACAAAGACCTTTTCTCTTTTGATTCGAGGAAAGTCAAATGTTTGGGCCTTATCAAATACCTAGTTGTATCATTGGCTCAAATCCTCGCTAAGAACATGGTCATCGTAGACATACCCCCAAAATTTGACATTCTTCTCTCAAGGTCGTGGGCTATAAAGTTGAAAGGCACGTTGCAGATGGATATGTCATACGCCACTATCCCTATTTTTGACCATGATAGAAGGATGTATAAAGAAGTGTTGTTGAAGTACATGGTAAATAGCAAGACGCAGCCACACAACCATCCCATATACGTTGTCGAAACTGAGGTGGGGTCTTCTATATTCTACAATGACCTGGATTTTGAAGAAGAAGAGTTGACATCCAATGTAACATATGATGAGGAGACCGCGTGGGAAACAAAAAAATGCGCCAACCCAAAAGACCGCCTGGAAAAAAGGGTGTGGAACATGAGTTTTGATGGCGTAGTCAATAGAGAAGGAGTTGGCACCAACGTATGGGTGAGCCCCCCTGAAGCAAGCACAATTTTTTTCTCATACAATCTCACGTTTGAGTGCACTAACAACATGGCTGAATATGAAGCATTGATCTTGGCCTTACATGTTCTGAAAGAATTGGGCATGCAGAAGATAACAGTGCATGGGGATTCTGAGATGATCATAAATCAGGTAAAGGGTGTATATCATACCAAACACCCCAGGCTGAGGGCGTACACAAATTTGGATTTGGACCTCGTCGAAGGATTCTCATAATATGACCTATCTGCTGTCCCCAGAGAAAAAAATCATATCACCGATGCATTGGCCACCTTGGCCTAAGTTTTTAAGATCCCCATCTTCCCAAACAAAAGGTATGAAATTGAAGTCAGATACAGGTTGGTAGTGCCTGATAATATCAATCACTGGAAAGTATTTGATGATGACAAACAGGTGGAAAGATTCCTCCTTATGAGGGATGAGTTCTCTAACACAAACATTGATGAGGAATGTTGTGGCAACGAAGATGCGAGCACAGATGTGCGCAGCGGCAATGACCCTTTCCAAAACTAGATCGCAGGAAGGGACATAATACAATTGAAAAATAATATTATTCCAAAGGGGTTGGTGCCGCTGGAAAAGATGTTTGACAAGAATGATGTGGCTAATAACCCCAAGATTGTTGCACGTGAAGAAGACGTGGAATACTACAACATCAGGACTGAGGGGAACCCGAAGATGGTAAAATTATCCAAGACACTTTGTCCAGAGGTCAAGCATGACTATATAAAGCTCATGAAATATTTCCCAGACGTCTTCACATGGAGCTACGATGACCTAGAAGTGTATGACACTAAAGTGATCCAACATGTAATCCCTCTCAAGGAAGATCAAAAACCTTTTAAACAGAAGCTGAGATGGATAAATCCCCTTTTACTTCCGCTAGTTGAGAAAGAGGTAAAAAAGATTTTCGATGCTAAAATCATTGTTTCTTTGAGATTCTCAAAGTGGGTAGCTAATCTGGTACCTGTAAGGAAGAAAAGAGGTGAGATAAGACTGTCGGACTTTTGAAATTTAAATAAAGTGTCTCTCAAGGACCACTATCCCCTTCCTAAAATGGACTACATCCTGCAAAAGGTGGTGGGGTCCCAAAAAATGTTTATGCTAGATGGATTCTCAACATATAATCAGATCATGGTCCACCTAGACAACAGAGAGAAGACGACTTGCACAACTCCATGGGGAGTGTTCATGTATGCCAAGATGTCATTCTGCCTGATGAACGATGGAGCTACTTTCCAGAGGGACATGGACATCGTTTTTTTCGATGAAAGGGAAAAAATCATCATGATTTATCTGGACGACATCACTGTGTACTCTACCTCCATCAAACAACATCTCGAGCACCTGAAGAGAGTTTTCTAGAAGTGCATAAAATTTGGCATATCACTGAATCCAAAGATGTCCCACTTCGCAGTAGAAGAAGGAAATTTGATAGGGCACATCATCTCCAAAGAGGGCATTAAGATAAACCCTAGCAGGGTTGAAGGGATCCTAAATATAGGCACCCTGCACAGTAAAAAGGACGTACAATCTTTCCTAGGAAAGGTAAAATTTTTGAGGAGATTCATCCCAAACCTGACAAAAATCATAAAACACATAACTGGCATGCTTAGGAAGGGAAACGAGATCAAGTGGAACCCAGAGGCCAAGAAGTATTTTGAGAATATAAAAGGTGGCACTGACAAAGGCTCCTGTACTAGCTAGCGTGGATTTCATTCACCTCAAAACACACTATTGTTGGCGTGCTGCTACAGAAAGACGAACAGGATTTCGAAAAACCCATAGCCTATTTTAGTCGGACACTGCATGACGCTCCACTAAGGTATGATATCATGGAAAAGTGGGCATATGCCTTCGTAAAAGCTATGAAAGAATTCAGGACATACATACTACACTCCCATGTTATCTCTTGTGTACCTAGCAGTTCAGTAAAGGATATTCTGACTCAACCTAAGCTGGAAGGAAGGAGAGGCAAGTGGCTAGTGACCACGTTAGAATACGACCTTGAAATAAAGCCTACAAATATGATCAAAGGTCAGGGTCTCGCAAAGTTGATGGTGTAGTCAGACTGTGATGTTGTAGGAATGAATTTCATCATTGATCTGTCGGAATGTTCCCAAGATGAAAAAATTTCATAGGCACCTCAACAATTCATCGACTCGCCATGGTACACATACATCATCTACGTGTTGGAGAATATCCAGGCCCCTCCGCACTTGAGTAAGAATAAGGCTAGATTTCTCAAGCTCAAAGCAGTTAATTTCTGCATCTTGGACAACTCACTCTACTGGAAAGATCTGGGGGGAATATTGTTGAGTTATTTATTGGAAGATGACGCAAAGTGGGCCATACAAGAATTTCACAAAGGCGACTATGGAGGACACCACTATTGGAATACCACCACAGACAAAATAATGAGGGAAAGCTATTACTGACCTACAATTTTTGTTGAATTATATAAGGAGGTCTCCAGCTGTCATGAATGTCAGATCTTCGACGGAAGAAGAAAACTGCAGCCCTTACCGCTAAGGTCGATCTCAGTCAAAGCACCTATTATGTAGTGGGGTGTAGATTTCATAGGAGAGATAAACCCACCATCCTCTTCGCATCACAAGTGGATACTCATGACCACCAACTATTTCAAAAAATGGATAGAGGCGATCCCCATGAAACAAGCTACCGACGCAGTCATTATCCAATTCTTGGAGATGAACATTTTGTCAAGGTTTGGGTGTCCCGTTAAGATCGTTACAGATAATGCATCCGCATTCAATTCTAAAAATATGGAGATATTTTTCCAGGATTATAACATAACCCTGGGGCATTCCACGACATACTATCCGCAAGGAAACAAGTTAGCACAATCCTCAAATAAGAGCCCGACGAGAATTATTAAAAGACTCCTGCAAGAAAACAAGAGAGCTTGGAATAAAAATCTTATCTACGTGTTGTGAGAAGACCGGGTCACCACCAAGAAATCTATATCAACGTCACATTTCTAGATCATTAACGGCGCGGATGAAATTTTCTCTGCTTCACTGGGACTCCCTAACAGGAAGCTCTTGCAAGAATAGGAGGCCAAGACAAATGTTGTGTAGAGGAGGATTAATCAGCTAATTCATAGATAGCAGGAAAGAGAGCAGGTGTATAATCGTTCACAACTCCATCATAATAAGATAAAGAAAGACTTCGATAAGCGTTCTAAGACAAAATATTTCTAGTTGGGTGACATAGTTTGAGATGGGATGCAAGAAATGAAGGTAAATGGAAGCATGCAAAGTTCGAACACCTTTGGACGGGTCCATTCAGAATATGTGATCACATTGGAAAGAATGCTTATATTCTAGAAGGATTAGATGGAGAAAGTTTTGATTGGGCCCCTGTAAATGGAAGGTTCCTAAAATATTACCTGATGGAATAAACTCCTTTTAATTTATTTGTCATTGTAAATAGTCATTTTATTTTGCGTTGAGTCTGTAGGTCAGCAGAAAATTGAAGCCCGAAGTGAAGGCCCTAAATTTATGCTGATGTCTTAGAAGCCACGTCAATAATTTTATTTTTTTTCCCCAGTGCCTAGAGGTCAAATAAATCCCAATGGTTAGGCACCTGGTATACTATTATTTGCTACCTTAGAGGGAGGATAGCATCCCCGTTGGAGCCAGTTGTTAGCGTTGCCATTTTTATTTCCAATTTAGAGTTGGTTTTAAAGTCACGTTGCGACCCATGCGCCTGAACATGTGACGTCAGGTATGTAACATTGTAAGTTTGAGGTCAGCAAGTGTCTAGTTGGCCCTTGGAAATAGGAAGGGATGTCAGATTCAAAACTTGTCTAAGAGGTATGGGTATGTCTTTTCCAAGAAAGTCGAGTCCTATTGAGAAACTGGTCTCTACGTGCCCCAGGTTGAGTCAAGTGGTTAATAGAGGTCATGTCAGCAAGTAAAACAATTATTATCAGTTCATCATGGAGGCCGAGGGAATGAAAAATCATGGCATTCATATCATGCATGACCAGCAAGCCTTATCACATGTATCCTACACGCGGGGATTTTCCATGGAAAACCTGCAACTTGATTTGGAACATTTCGTCGCCATGAATTCACTCCCCTCCAGCATGATTTCCTCTCCTATCCGATTTTTTATAAATCTCAGATGATTAGAATTATCTCCAGTCATAGAACCAGGCCTAAAATTCTATTTGCAATTTCCCTTGCTAGTCCAGCGTGATTAGAACTTTTCCATCATGTGCGTTTGTTAGATACACTGCACGCAAAATTCATCTTGGTCATGCCATGGCGACCTATCAGAGCGTAAGGAAAGGAACGCAGAGCAAAAAAATTGTAAGGTCTAAGGCCCAAAGGCACTTGGATGCATTCTCACCTGCGACAGGCATCCCCAAATACCTAAAAGGAACTATTATTTTACCTGCAGAGAAGACTAGATCAATTCGTGGAAAATATGAAACAAAGGGATTTGCACAGGAAGGGAAGATAGCAAGAGCCCCCTCTCCCCATCAACAAATGCCTTGGAGGAGGGGCAGGATGATAAAAAACCATGAGATCGTGGAAGATCAAATTTCAGAAGAATCGTGTGTCAGATTGATAGCTGAAGAACGACTAAGGCACGCCATCCAACTAGAACCTGTTGGGGATCAAGCCGCAAAGACAGGAGCAGAACAAGGAGAGAAAATATCACAGAAGCAAATGATCAAGTGCCATCTCAGCAACTGAAACAAGTGAAATTGGCCATTGCCGAGCTCTATCAAGAAAACATGGAATTACGACGACAAATTGTGGCAAAAGCCACAGAAGCAGCCACAATGCAGGGTTGCTAAGGGAACATGGCGTGGTTGAAAATGAACCTCAAAGAGGTGCAAGACACCATTGTATAGCTACGAGAATCATAGAGACTGATAGAAGAAAGGCATGCGAAACATTCCAGAGAATGTGAAACGATCGAGAAAGAAGCCCATGTAGCTCTAACCAACACGCAGGAAAAACAAGTTTAGTTGGCACCTGTCTCTGCACCCGCAAAAGATGAGACAAATCTTGATAGTTTTTAAAGATACATTTTATCCGAAGAATGCTACCATTTTGATAATGACCACGATGATCTAATAGCTGCTTACTGCGAGCAACTCTCAGCAAGTGATCACATCACTGAAATCGACGCCGTTATTTACAGACAACATGCTTCTAACGGACACCTTTTTGTTGGGACACCTACTCAAAGGAACACAGTGACACATATTTTCTCCATGCCAGAGCCTGACCAACAATCAGATCCCGTGGATAAATTGTGAACAATCATAAGTAAAAAGGGTGTGATTATTGTCTATTTTTGGAAACACTATGTGAAGAGTCTCCAACGCATGTTGTTCAGTTTTCCTAGTTCTAAGGGTTAGCAGTTAGGAAGTAGGGTAGCCCAAGTGACACCCTCATTTATATATTTCATCTTTTCAATGTAAGCTAGGTTGGTTGGCAAATTTGGTAGATGATATCTATTGTATGTAATCTGAAGTTTTGACTAGAATTTAATGCAAAGGCCCTGAGATTTGATGAAAAGATTCTAGTTGTAATAGATGGATGTATTGTGTTTCTTTATTTGCGTATGTGCTTTCCTGTTATATTTATTTCATATCTCTTTCTGTCTATTTCAGAACGAATTATCGAACCTGTGGATTCGCTATACAACACCCCTTGTTCGTGCAACTTAGACAAAACGTCTTCCTCTAAAGATAACTCTGAATTCGTCAACAACGATGCTCCTGATTTACTTCCTGTAATTTCTCCCACAACACATTACGGTTTTACACTAAAGGTTGTTGCTCACCTAGCCTTATCCTCTCAAATCCAGCCACTGAGTCATTTGTCCCGCCTTTTCCTCAGATCGACCCCATAGCCCAAGTCTTACCTTTCTGTGCCAATATAACTAGAACCCATTTTATCATAGGTGTTAAATCTATCCATTGCTTTCCAAGTCATATCCTATGCGGAGACCATGCTATTTTCGAGAGAGCCCTCTCCAGATCCGAAAGGCTAGTTTTTGGGTCTCAATGTTGGTTGAAAAAGTTACCTTCATCGTCTGTTTATCAGCTAAACGTATTTACGGAGTGCTAACACTCCCAAAACCCTCAAGCTAATTGGTTACATCAAGCATATGAAGGTCATCATTCTTGTTGATAGTGGAAGCACCCATAATTTTATTCATCGCCGCATTGCCCAAGAAACTAATTGTTATATCCATGCAGTTAACAATTTATAAATAATGATTGCCAATGGTGGGTCCATGAAATGTGGAGGGCATTGTGAAAATGTGCATCTCCAAATTGGTGAATACCATTTGAAATATTATATGTTTTTTATCGACATGGGTGGTTGTGACATTGTGTTGATAAGGATTTTGGGTCTCATTCTCTTGGATTTTAAAGAATTAACCATGCAATTCGACCAGGAGGGCCAACAATATAAGTTACAAGGCATCACTGTCGGTTCCCCAGAGATCATTAGTTTCCATCGCATGGAAAACTTCTCAAAAAAGGTCATTCTGAAATTATTTCCCAACTCCATGCCATCCAAGCCATTAAGACACCCTTTGTGTCATAGGACCTCCAATCCATCCTTTCTAAACATCAAGTGGTTTTTTCCACTCCCCATGGACTCCCTCCTTCCTAGGTTGTTCATGATCATTCCATTGCACTTGTCCAAAGATGTCTTCCTCCCAATATACATCCCTATCATCACCCATTTTCTCAATAAAATGAAATTGAGAAAATGGTTCAAGAACTTCTCAACATAGATGTTATCCACCCTAGTATGATCCCCTACTTTTCTCCTTTAGTTATGGTCCTTAACAAAAAAGGTTCTTGGTGCATGTGTCCTGACTTCCGCGCCCTCAACAAAATCACCATTAAAGACAAATTTCCCATTCATGTCATTGATGACCTCTTGGCTAAATTGAGTGGCGCTCAATTCTTTACTAAACTTGATCTTCGTTTCGGCTACCACCAGCTCCATATGAAAGAGGCAGACATTCCTAAGACTACCTTTAGAACTCATGAGGGCCACTATGAGTTTTTGGTCATGCCCTTTGGCTTGTGTAATGCTCCCTACACTTTCCAAAGCCTCATGAATCATGTCTTTCGTCATTTTCTCCGTCATTTTGTGTTAGTTTTCTTTGATGATATCCTCATCTATAGCAAAACTTGGACATACCATCTTTCTCATGTGGATTGAGTTTTCCATCTACTCTCTCAACACCAAATTTTCCTCAAACAATCTAAACGTGCTTTTGGTGCCTTAGAAGTCGAGTACTTGGGTCATCTTGTGGGAAAGGTCGACATCAGGGTGGATCCTAAAAATATTGAAGTGATGCAAGATTGACCTCACCCAAAGACTCTCAAAATATTGCGGGGATTTATGGGTTTAACAGGTTATTATCGCAAGTTTGTTAAGAATTGTGAAAAGATCGCCACACCTCTCACTACACTCCTTAAAAAGAATTCTTTCACTTGGACTCCAACAACTGCTTAGGCTTTTCAAACCTTGAAGATGGCTATGTGCACCACTCTAGTTCTAGCCCTTCCTAATTTCACAAAGACCTTTGTCCTGGAATGTGATGCTTCCGGGAAAGGAATTGGCGTTGTCCTTATGAAAGAGGGTTGGCCTTTGGCCTTTACCAACAAAAAATTTTCTAAGAGAAATTTGGGAAAATCAATCTATGAAAAGGAAATGTTGGCTATTCTTCATGTTGTGGCTCTTTGGCGCCCTTATCTATTGTGGAAACTCTTCCAAATTAACACAGATCATCAAATCCTTTAGTATTTTCTGGAACAACACCTTTCCTTCCCTGAGCAACAAAAATTGTTGACTAAGCTCTTTGGATATGATTATGAGATCATTTACAGGAAAGGCTAAGACAATGTGGTTGTTGATGCACTTTCCCAAAAATATGAAGATGAAAGGTCCCTTTTTTCTCTTTCCTTCATTGTACTAGATTGGCTCCAAGTTGTTCATCGGGAATGGCTACACGACCCCAAAAGTTTGCATTTGATATAACAATTGCAGTCTGATTCTCTAGTTTCCCGAGGGTACTCTTGGCTCAATGAGGAGCTTCGATACAAAGGCCATTTGTATTTAATGAAACAGTCAAAAATTAAATCCACGGTACTTTCTGAGCTTCATGCCACACCCACAGCTGGGCACTCCGGGTTTACCAAAACCTATGACGGGTTCAAACGTTCTTTTTTCTAGGATGGTATGAAACATGATGTTCATAATTTTGTGGCTGAATGTGATATGTGTCAACGAAACAAGGGAGAAATAGTCAAATCTTCGGGAACACTACAACCGCTTCCAATTCCACCTGTCATTTAGTGGGATATCTCTATGAATTTTGTTTTAGGCTTACCTAAATCAGGCAATAAAACAATCATTATGGTGGTAGTTGATTGTCTTTCCAAGTATATTCATTTCTATGCTCTTCAGCAACCATTTATACATCCACTGTGGCTCAACTTTTCATGGATCAGGTTTTCAAGATTCATGGCATGCCACATTCTATTGTTTCTGATCATGACCCAACTTTCACCAACAATTTTTGAAAAGAATTGTTCAAGCTACAAGGAACCCAATTGCATCTCAACACAACTTATCATCCCCAGACTAATGGTCAAACTGAAGTTGTCAACAAATGTTTGGAAACATATTTGAGGTATTTTGCATCGAAAATGCAACATCAGTGAGCTCAATGGTTACCACTAGCGGAATGGTGGTACAACACTTCTTACCATACAACTACCCGCATGAATCCTTTTGAAGCGGTGTATGGACAAAAGCCACCTTCACTTATCTCATATTTGCCAGGTGTCTTGAAGGTCCATGCGGTTGAGGACAAGGTTTTTTTTAAGGGGGAGGGCATGTTAGGGACCTAATCCCTCACGTAGGTAGAATGATATATTTCCATGTAATAAAGGTCAATATTAATAAGGTCTAGCAATAAGGAAGAATAAGTCCAATGTAAGAAAACTTAATAGAAGCTTCCGCTTCTAGAAGAATCTTCCTCTAGATAGTTCTTTTGATAGACATATTTAGTATAAAAAGGAGTCGAGGGTATGAGAACTTTTGTCTTGGATATTAATGTAATAGAGCTTTGCTTTGCCGGAGGTTGCCCCCTCAAAGACGCAAGTGAACATTGCTCTCAGTAATCAAAGTGCTCTGGTTATATTGTTGTTCATCTGCCATTTCTAACTATTTATTTTTGTTATGCATACTTTTTATATATATGAAATATTACATTTTGGTGGGCATCGCAATAACGAATAGTTTACTTCTACGAAAAAACGATACTCCCTCGCCGGAAGATCTGTCCACCACATTGCGTACTGGCAACGAAGGCTTCCACAATAAGACTTAAGATTGGATCGGATTGTCGGTGTGTACAGTTTTATCTGTGATGAGTAATGCCTCTCCTGGAAACAGTACTTACTGAAATAACATCCGCTCAAATTGGTGGTGGAGAACTTCACTGGATTTACGGTTAATCACAGGCTTTTCTACTCATGTCAGACCCTGGCTTTGATGTATATCGAATTGATAGCTGCACTGGATTTACGGTTAATAGCAGGCTTTTCCGTAAACTCAACTCGCTCTGCTCATGTTAGACCCTGGCTTTTATGTGTATCGAATTGATAACTGCACTGGATTTGCGGTTAATCGCAGGCTTTTCTATAAACTCAACTCGCTCTGCTCGTGTCAGACCCTGGCTTTGATGTATATCGAATTGATAACTGCACTGGATTTACGGTTAATCGCAGGCTTTTCCATAAACTCAACTCGCTCTGCTCATGTCAGACCCTGGCTTTGATGCATATCGACTTGATAAAGTAATTAGCAGCACTGGAATGCAGATGGCTTCATTTAGATCTTGTTGGGTTTCGAACAGTAACAACAAGATTGTAATGCATAAAAGAAATAACACTATCACATAGGATCCAAGGAAACTACGAGCTTCACTGAAATATTTGTAAGAGGCTGCGTCAAAAGAAAAGAACGACGACCATGAATTCGATGAATTCGATTATGTGTAGGGCTGATGTGTACGCCGCGGCGAAGACGACTACGATGAAGAAAAATACCTACAAAAAGACCTAGTTAAAGTTTTTGGGTGAATATTCTTTTTTGGTAAGAAGTTGTAATAGCCCATTAAGTGTTACTTTATATATATATATATATATATATATATATATATATATATATAAATTATAAGTATGCAAATCTGAAATAATTAAAGATAATGCAACTAATGAGCATGGCACAATTAAATAGTAAAAAAAATAGTAATATGAATAATCAACAATGCACAATTAAACACTTAATTGTAACATACAACTTGTAGCCTGTAGAAGTCCATGGCTGAGCATAAAGCATAATATAAAGAATTCACTAATTAGTATTTAAAAAATTGGGGAAATTTTTATAAAGGGTCAATTTTCCACCCAGCTAATGTAGCCACATTCTAAGGTGTTGTCTTTTGAGTAGGCTCAATCTCAATGAGATGATGAAATCACATTTCACAACAACTATGATGAATCCAACTTCATACGTGATCCAAAATTTATTAATGAAGTAATTGATAAGAAACCTTGAACATAATATAACATAAGAAACCTTCAACATAACATGGGTTAACGCCTTCTCGTGGATCTTAATGCATGTGGGTTTTGGTGTAACACTTCAAATTAAAAACATTGTATTTATTTTCCCACATGGATTTAATTTTATTTGAGACCAAAAATTTCTTGTGTACCTAGTCATGAGTTTTATAATTATTCCTTGATAATAGACATTTAGCTATGCCAATAAGATGAATTTCATATAAATTTGAATAGTACTTATTCAATTCATGTGAATTTCCACATGATCAAACAATGAGTGAAATAGATTTTAACCATACATCCAATCACCATGCCTAAAACCCCTAACCACTTTATCCCTTAACACCTACAAGTCATAACCTAGCAATGTCCCTTAGTCCTTATTAACCTAATCACAAATAACTAGAAATATCCACCAATATAATGATCCCCTTTTATTATTTTCATTAACCAACTTTCAATATTTTTGTGAGATTGTATAAATATTGGTGGGTTTATAGAGTTCTTCATATTTATTTTATCAAGAGCCTCACTTGATAAGTTCATCTAGTAATAACCTAAATTTCATAAATATATTACTGCAAAAAAAATAACATATTTTTTTAGAGGAATCATATGAGATTTGGTTCAACATTTAGTAAATCCTCCTCCAATATTAGTTTGAAGAAGTTTACTAGTTCATACTCTACTCAATATGTAATTCATAATTATATTAATTAGGATATAATATTTGGTTAAATATGAGTTATGCACCCAGATAGGGTGGCAGGGACAAGACCCATGTCACCGAGGGGGCCTAGATCCACGCCCCCACCTGGCGATCCTATAATCCTTCATGATTGCAATTTAGCTTTACCCATGTTCCTTCATCTAAATGTTGGACTCTCACAATCTCCTCTCCGACGTGTGAATGCTCTTCGAACTTGTAGCCATCATGCCTTCCATCCAAGATCTGTAGTTCTCAAACCATCGACAGACAATGCCTATAATGGCCATCTACGTAAATAGTTTGGCTTTGATTTTTTGGCTCTATGTTTGGGTTCGCCTCTTCATTCCCAATCTTTCTAGTCCTGTCTACGATCCTTACCCGTCTTTCCCCTTTTGGCCCTGCTCCCACTTTTTCATCTGTCTATTCATCCCCCTCCCTAATGTCGCCTTCCCTATTACTCTCCTTCCCCACTCTGTCACCCTATGCCTTATCTCAAAGCCCAAATTCCTTGAGGAGGTCACCATTAGAGCACTCGTAATTCAAAGGGGGTTACTATGGCTCATCATAATCACTCAGTTGTTTCTCATGTAGCCTAGGTCTATAAGGCCCATACTCCTCCATAAATCCAAGTAGAGTTGGACCTTGTTGAAGCTGATGCCAGGGTCCTTCACCACTTCATAGAAAATGAGGCAGTGGAAGAAAATATTGTCTCTTGGATGCTCGACCCAAGTACTTATAGAGGGTGCACCCCTCTCTATTCTAAAACCATGGACATCTACTAGATCCTTAAGACCCTCACAGGAAAATTTATCATGGAGAAAAACAAGTCTCACAAAAATTTTCCTACATCTTCTTGATATGCAAAGACAAATGCAGAAGATGGATATGAAGCTTGACAAGCTCGCCATCAAGCACAAGGTCTAAGAAGGCGATGCTCAAACAAGCACCCAGTTCATGGCATTGACTTCAGAATCACCCTCTAGTCCAACTATATGATTTTTCATGCTTTCCTTTTTCTTTTTATAACTCTAGAGTCATGGAGGTTGAGAGGCTTTAGCCCCACCTCAATCTAGTCTTAAGAATAGTTGCAGATATCATATAGGAAGACATATAACTAGTTTAATTTGCAGATGTTGTTGGTTATTGTTTTTTGTGATTTTAAACTCCAAGGGTGTTGGAAATATTGTTTTCATTGATGTCAAATATAGGGGCAGACTACAAATGTCCAAGATAGATATTACAATATGGAGATTGTTGGATACATTGTTTTTGGATTATTGATGCTCAATTTGGATACCCTACCATTGAAGGAATTCTTACCCTAGATACCTATTCCAAATGGAAGAATAGGTTATATTTTTAGAAATATTATTGTAATAACTTTCTAATGGTATATGGAATTCTCTTTAACTCCCTAGGAATAAGGAGATATGAATTTTTTCGTTTGACAACTAAGCCAAGAAATTTAGGTCGTCTGAGCTAGTCCTTATAAGTCAACCCTAAAAGTGAGGATAGAAATACTATAAATAAAGAATAGTTGTGTGAATTTTTAGTTTGACTATGTAATAGATCAAATATTAGGTGGACATAAGTGATCTGAGGTGCACTAAACGAGCTCGGGTGTCGATTTTGGGTTTAATGGTGTGCAAGAGGGTTCTTATTGGGATTTTCTTATTCTTAAGGTGCACTATGAAGGATTGAAGACATGTGATGCTGCAATGTGTGTTATTTTTAGGTTGTGATGTTGCAATGTGCATTGTTTTAATGTTGTGATGCTACATTTTGGGATCATATTCGGGGAATGATTCTATGAGGCTTGGTAGGGAGAAGGTTACATGTGACCTGGGTTTAAAGGATTGTCTATGGAATGAAGTGTACAAGTGAATTCAAAAGTACTCAGTGTATGGATATATTGGATTGGTTTCTATTGAGCACAAAATTATACTGAGAGGGGTGGGGGTGAATCAATATAAGGCTATCTTTTCATTTTTAACATTCACAAACCATAATGAATAAATCACATAAATGTAACAACTATAAGACACAATATTTATTGTGGAAACCCTTTTGGGAGAAAAATACAAAAAAGTCTTTTTATAAATCTGTATGCAACAGATTATGGTTACAAATGTTTGTAGTCACCAACCTACTTTAGACACCAATCCCTTCTGTTGTTCATAGGAACCGACCTACTAGAGACACCAATCCCCACTACTGTTTGTAGGCACCAACCTACTAGAGACATTGATCCCCACTGTTGTTCATAGTCACTGAACTATTGGAGATACCAATCCTCGTTGACGTTTTTGGGAACTGGCCCACTGGAAACATCGATCCCCACTACTATTCGTAGGCACCGACCTACTAGAGACACCAATCCCTATGGTTGTTTTTTTTGTAGGCACCAACTTACTTACAAGTTTATAGGTTCTTCATATTTCCTTCACTGGTCTACTTGTTGATTCTTTCTTCACCAAATATTCTATACGCTTGTTACTTATGATTTCATTGGATCTACTCTACACTCGCTAATTCTACTTTTTTCAGATCAGCTCAAAACTCACTCCTACTTTCGCTAGATCTGTTTTGTGCTCGCTACTAATGCTTTCGCCATATTTTCTTTGTGCTCGCTACTTTTGCTTCAACTCTGCCTTCACCATATGTTGTTGCTTCTTATTCTATTTCTTCTTTAGATGTGACTTTACATGTTTTTCTTGCTAGAACACCTTATCTATTTTCTAGAACACAAGATATCATCTTATCTAATATTTAGTCATTGCTCCTTGAATGATATTCAATCATAAATCCTCAAATAATATGCATAAAAATATTACATTTTCACCCACACTCACATTATTTCTCACAACCCTCTTCTACTTTTATACTTTACCATTAGTTCTACATAAAAAGTCATGTTCATTTGAAAAGACGTGACTTTTATTAAATAATTAATTAATTTCTTCTTATTTATTTTTCAACATACCATGGGTTTTCAAACCATGTGCAAATACCATATGCAATTTCACTCCACTTTTAGTTTTAGTTTTTTTTAATCCATTTTCATGTTTACTCCACTTTTACGTAACTTCATTTCTAATCCATTTTCATGCTTTACTCCACTTTTATGTAACTTCAATTCTAATCCATTTTCACGTAACTTCAATTATAATCCACTTCCACTTTTTTATTTTTTAAAGTTGCATTTAATTTGAATATTTATATTTGAATACTTACTTACCTTTGACATCAATGACAATAATGTATTCAACAATCGCCTCCTTTGTAATTGCTGGCAACCATGTACTCAAAAACACGTAATCCTCCAGAAACAAAAATAAGTATCCCTTGTTTGCGACTCCTCCCCTATCCGTAATTCTCCTCACCCTATCTGCAACTTCCCCTTATCTACAATTCTCCCCCTTTGACAATAATGAAAAATGTATTCTCCACCTGAGTTGTGCTTCTTTACTAACAATACAAGTGGGACATTTCTCCCATCTTTTGTCTGAGATATTCAGATGTTTCTATGGGAAGGGGTTTGGTAAAAATAGATGCAACGTGTTCCTTGGTGGAAATGTATTCCATCTTGACACTTAGCTTAGTTACTTGTTCTCTTAGGAAGTGGTACATGATGAGAATATGTTTTTTCTTTGAGTGAATAACATGATCCTTTGAAATGTTGATTGAACTTATGTTGTCAAGCATGATTGTGATTGGTAGAGCATATTCTACCTTGATATAATGCAATGTTTGTTTCATCCAATTTTTTTTTTGCAACATGTTGTTGCTAGAATATACTCAGATTTTGTTGTGGATAGAGATACTGAAGACTATTTATTACTCAACCAAGACACTAGACTTTTTACCTATAAAGAATGCTCCTCCACTTGTAATTTTTCTTCCATCAACACTGTCTTCCCAATCTGCATCTGTATATGTTGTTAGAGTAAAATATTCATCTCTTTTATACCATAAGCTGAAGTCCAAGGTTCCCTTTAGATATTTGAATATCTTATTTATTTATTTCACATGAGTTTCTTTTGGTGTATCTTGAAATTGTGCAACCAATCCTACTTCTTGCATAATTTATGGACTTGATATTGTCACATATAGTAGGCTTCCAGTCATTGACCTATACAATGTTTGACTTGCTTCTGGATATTCATCATTTTTCTCAATTTACAACATATGACCATAGGTGTGTTGACTGGTGTACAATCTTCCATTCTAAATTTCTTCAGTTTTATCTTAAGAAAAATTACATAGCACATAGATTTCCCTTTTTAATTTTTTCTAACTGCAAAAAGTACTCAAACATGATACAACAATACTCCTAATGAAGCCATAACATTGTCACCAACAATGCAAGATAATCAATATCTACTAATCTAGACAATATATGTATCCAACATAAGCAACAATACATCTCCATCAATAGTCAAACATGGTTCAATTGATTTGTTGACCCTTGACCAATTTTTGAGGAAATATTGGTCGTGTTTGACCATTTTTGGAACTTCGACAAACTAGATGAAGATGGAGCGCCTAGGCAGAGTGGAGATCATGAGATATCACTCATTTTGTGGGCTTGTGGACTCAGTAAAGGGTTTACTAGGGTTTATGTAACGGGTTATGGGATGTCGGCCCATGGGTTTACCCATGCTTAGGCCTTTTTAAAAAAAAGTATATATAGGAAGGAATGTAATGTAGAAAGTAGTAGAAGCTTAGTGCAAGCGATATAAGAAGTAGTGTTTGGCTATGTGAATAATATGTTAAGGTTGGATCAGTTCAAAAGTTTGTAAGCTTCTTTCTGCGATCTGTCTGAGCAAAGTAAGGCTTTGTGCTAATAAGGAGTTGGCTCTGTTCCTTGACCTAATTTTGGGAAGGAGGATCTGGTGCGCAGTGCGCAGATATCCTATCCTCTGCGGAGTGGACTTTGTGGCTTGGTGAGAAGATGAATGTAATAATATTGAAGACTAATAAAGAAGAAGAAGAATTTGGTGGATGCATCCCCACACTGCAGTGAACCACATATATCCTGTGTCTTGATGTGCTTTGTGCGATGTTGTTTATGTGGTTATCTACTTAGTGTTGTTGTTACAATGTATGATGAATGCATCTAATGTTGTTGCTTAGTTCTTAAAGATAAATGAATGCTTAATCTGAGTTAATGCTATATGCTAAGTGATTTTAAGTGCTTGATCTTGATTATTACTACGCTGATCTATAATAAGGGTTAATCTGCGATGTGAATGAGACTCATAATAGAATGCATATTGTTGGCTAAGTGATTTGTTAAGTGTTGTAATCACAGATCCGTGTCCTATCTTAGTCGTAGACACCTGAGTCCTACAACCCCCCCTGCCTCTACCTCGGGTGAGACTTCATCTTCTTCGCAGGTGTTGCCAAAAGGGCCGATAGTTAGGGTTTTCTTGGTGCATTGTTGAAGCGTTGAACCCTAGGTCTGCCCCTATGCCAACAAATGGTTCCGTTGCCAGGACCTGAAACTGTGATTGTTGGGAACTGAAGAGAAGAAAAATCTATTTGCGTAGATTTGTTGTTGTAGTGCGTAGTATTCTACTTAACTTGTGAAGCTTTGTGCTAAAAAAGAAATCAGATCTAAAGAAAAGAGGTAAGATCTTAAATCTTTGTGCTCTAGTAAGGGTAAGATAAGTGGAATTTTTTGCTTCAAAAGTATGAATCTAGGTATGTTTGATAGAATTTGTCCTAGTCTGAAGGCTAGGGCACAGTTAGAAGAAAGAGTTGATCTGAATAAATTTCATAGATATGTTATTCCTATGCACATAAAGAATTGTTGGACTAATAAGTGATTGTTGGACTAATAAGTGGATGCAGGAACTTAGAAAGAATTTTTGCAGATTGCAGGTCCAACACTGTGATCTCAGTGCACAACAAAAGAGAGGTCGAGGATCATTTAAAAAAAATAAAGGATTGACACTGTGTTATAATTGCAGAAGACTGGGATACCTTGCTAAGGAATGCCTCGGTACAGGTCCTATTTGTCTTTGTTGTAAAGTTATTGGTCATGATGTTGAGGATTGTACAAGAATGATTGCTAAAGTTGAAAAGACGAAAATGAGACAAGAAAACTATGAAGAAGGTCAAGAAACTAAGGATCTGTTAGAGAACCAGAAAGAGAAAGAATCAGAGAAAACTTGGACTATATTAGTATAGTTAAAAGAAGAAATGGATGACCACAAGGATGTCGGTTTGGCAGAAATCCCGAAATAAAAATATTGCATAGTTGCAAGAATAAAAGACTTTGACATAGAATCTGTATTCGATGAAGAAACACATGTGAATATTATGCCAGAAAGAACTTGGGAAATTTTGAGAAATCCTGCTATGATACTTTCATTGGGAAGGATAGGCTTGTTTAAAGGAAAGATGATAACCCTATGTGGAAGAGTTGCTAATATACCTATGATTTCTCATGAAAAATCGATAGAAGAGGACTTTGAAGTTATTAGGTTTGTCGAGGGAAGCATCCCTTTTCCACTTTTGTTAGCAAATATTTGGATTAAGAAGGATCATATTAGAAGGAAAGTAGAGGAAGAAACTACAAAACATAAAAAATAAAGAACTAAGGGATCTCATAGCTTGAAGAATAGATCGACTGATAGAAGGACGAGTAGTTGAGTCGAAGCAGTAGAATGAAAGAGAAGTAATTGTCAACTTTGAATGAGCGCAAGAAGGTTTGAAGGACCTATCCATGCAAGAACAAAATATGTCCACCCAGGACCTAGTAAGCAAAGATGTATTACCTTTGAACCCTTTGAAAGAACATCAACAACATGAAGTCACTATGCTAAGAAAAGATAAGAATAAGAATGGAAAGAGGAATTCAGAGACTCAGATCATAGGAAAGAAGGAAAGGAATCTCAGTAAGAAGAAAGACAAGTTAGAAAAACTATGGGAAGTTCCAGAAAAGACTTCACATGAGGTAAATATGCAAAACTTGAACCTCACCATAATAGCAGAACCACATAGTATGGGACTTCGCCACGATGAAGCGATATAACCATTGGAGGCACCCCAACCATTAGGATGATGCCCCAGAATGGCTAGAAAATGTAGTTATGAGAGAATGGACCGTTGAGACCGTTCCATAATGGACTGACTCGTATTGATTGAGGAATTCCTTCCCATTGGAGGAATCTGTTACGACACTTTATTATTTAACCCGTTGGATGCTGCGTTGGGACCACTTTTTTCCATCCGTGATTATCCAAGCTAGCAAAGAATAAATTGTATTGCACTGTGATTTCTAGACCTCACCATCAGTTTGATTACCTCACTTGTCTGTTCGCCTACCCGCTCTAATCGGTTACAAGTGTGAATTTCGGGAGAAGATAGCGCGTTAGAGAAGTCTATGGAGGATATCCTTATGGAGCTCATGCCTGAGAGAGTTATGTATGTAGGAATACATGCATCGTCGACTAGTGGATTGCAAGCATCCCCCTAGACTAGACGTCATTCTAGCCATGCTACTTAGAAGCGAATAAAGGACCACGACAATCTGGAAAATGTGAAGCATATCCCATCGGTCTTGCCAGAGTACATACTACCTTTGGCTGTTGTGGTTAACCATGAAAATATCCCACGTGAATTCGAGTACACGTTGATCACCGTGTACACCCCGAAGGGGATATGTGTAGTTGGACCCCAATTAGGACACATTCAAGTTCTAAAGAACAATGATTTTAACCTCGGAGATAGAAAGAACTACACGATGATCGAGCCCCATAGATATTTGATGAGGATGACTAGGAAGAAGCCATGCATAGTCTCCCGGTCATGGATTAAGGAGCTCGTGCAATCAGTGATCCTGAATGTGATGAAGATCCCTCACTTTGTCCAACATCAAGAGGTTAACGCTTGCGTTAAACTCCTCCTGTCATGCTATCACGAAGGATATATGTGGCTCAACAGGCATGTTACTGTGGATCCAACATTGATCCACTTGATTACAGGACTGATCATGCAAGGAATGAACCCTCAACAATTCTACCGAAGGAAGACTTTAGATCACTCCCTGGCACAACGCATAAAGGAAGACTTTGTCGATGTAGAAAAGGGTAAGTGAGGCTACAAGGTAGCCTCTATCTAGGATGGTGCGGTGCACCTCGCTTGTCAGCTTATAGCTGGCAAGATCATTAGAAAGAATCATCCCACACAGGTCACAGGATTCATAGTGGACATCACAGGAAACTGCGTGGAGGGGATGCAAATGAATTGGGCGAGTTACCTCGTCAAAAATCTTGAGAAGGACTGTCACGAAGCATGGGACTAAGGATACAAATTCCATTTCAGTTGGTTACTAGTATTGATCACATTTGTTGCTTGGAAGATGTCGGAAGGAGCAACATTTCTAGAATTTGAGCCATCAGATCCATTGGCCGCAAGGTTCTCCACCTTGTGGTATACAAATGACATGTCGAAGTAGTTCCGTTCTAACATTGTCTTCCATGCCTACTACCAGCAGCTGAAGCATGCTATTGAATCATTTCCACACATGAAACCAAATACATTTCACTAGTACAGACCGCTAGCAAAGTTCCACTAAGATCGACACTTTATCTACATCACTACGCATAGGGATGAGAGTAAGTCAGAATTGCAATCCTATTATAATCTGATCGAAGAAGATATGGAGGAGATACCCAAAGAATTTCCAACATAGTTCCTTGTACCGGTTGAGGATGCAGAACTTTCCGGCCTCGACATCATCGAAAGTCCCTTGGTCACCCGAGTCGAACATGATGGACATACTAACACGAATAAAAAGAAGAAAAAGGAGGAAGTGAAGAACATAGAAACTAATGAGGAGGATAGTGCTTCAGAGGAAAGTAGGCCTGATTCACCCATAAGAGGAGGAGTAGACGAAGTGAACCAAGAAGAATGAGGGGAAGAAGGAGAAAAGAAAGAAAAAGGCGAAGTTACACCACCAAAGGATCCCCCTACCAAGGATGAAACATCGAAGAAAATGAAGGTTTCTCCATAGAAACCCTTAGCAAGAAAGAAGACCTGTGCCAATAAGCCTCAGTCGAAGAATGTGCTCACAGAGGACAATGTTGGTCTAATAATTGCAGTTGTGGAATATGCTTTGGAGGATATCTTGCTGAGACATGGAGCAAAGAAGGAAACATTGTATGAAATAATCGAGAAGGAGCTTAAAGAAATACAACAATCCATCCTTTCGAGCCACGTAGTACCTACTGCACCTTATTCGTCGAAGATTACAGAATTGGGGGATGAGCCCACCCAATTATGAAGGCTAGAATATGCAACAGAGGCTCAACTTCAGGGAGTACAATAAGAAAAGGAGAATACTACAAAATCCTTGAAGCAAGAAAAGGAGGAGGTCTTAGAGAAACTTCAAGTTGCACAGAAGGAGAAAGATGAAATTCAGGCGATGTTCGAGGAGGACAATGCAAAGGTACAGAAAGAAAAAGACCATCTACTCCCAGAGAAGAATTTGATCAAAGAGGCAGTGACTAAAGAACTTCTTTCTGTGTTGGGCTTGGCACAGGAGGAAGAAGAGTCAGTCAAGGTTCAAGTGGGGAAGCTCGTTGAGGCTATTCAGCAGCTTCAAGCAAGAGTAACAAAATTGGAGCTCCAAGAAGTGTCAATCACTCTGAAAGAAGTGCGCAACCAAAGGGAGGAAGTAGCTAAGATCTCAGTGGGAAGGATCAGGACCCTCGCCTTATAATGTAAGCAGTTGAGTGATCGTAGTGTCTAGACCTATGAATGCCTCGCAGAAGACCCAGAGCCGGGGAAACTGGAAGCACAGCTCCAGGAGGCGCAGTAGTAGGCATCCACCATCTAGGCTTGGATGAAGCTTCTCACTATAGTCAAGAGGATGAAAACATCACAAGAACATCACACAGTCCAACAAAAAGTTACTGCCATATAGAGCAAAGTCATGGAGGTTACATAGAGACTCCAGCCGATGCAGGACAAAGCTTGCACGATTTTTGAAGAGATATAAGGACAAGGCTCACAGTTGGACCAGATGGTTACGACAATGGAACAATGCCTTGAAGGGCCTGTTACAGAGCAACTGATTCAAGAGTTTTCCAAGCAGGAGGCTCTGGAGAAGCGACAAGTTGAGGTAGCTTGAGCTAAGCTCGAGGCCTTTGAAGTAACATTGTTCAGATTTGAGTGACTCAGGATGAGTCACATGTGAGTGTTGGGGTCTTTTTGGCCCTTAACCAAGTTTTGAGGAAATATTGGTCATGTTTGACCACTTTTGAGACTTCGACAGACTGGACAAAGATGGAGCTCCTAGGCGAAGCAGAAATCGCAAGATCTCACTCATTTTGTAGGATTGTGGACCCAGTAAAGGGTTTACTAGGGTTTATGTAATGGTTTATGGGATGCCATCCCATGGGTTTACCCATGCTTAGGCATTTTTGTAAAAGTATATATAGGAAGGAATGTAATGTAGAAAGTAGTAGAACATTAGTGCAAGTGATTTAAGAAGTAGTGTTTGGCTTTGTGGGATCTGTCTGAGTAAAGTAAGGCTTTGTGCTGATAAGGAGTTGGCTCTATGCCTTGGCCTGATTTTGGGAAGGAGAATCGGGCACATAGCACACAAATCTCTAGTCCTCTATGGAGTGGGCTCTGTGGCTTGGTGAGCAGATGAATGTAAGAATATTTAAGACTAATAAAAAAGAAGAAGAAGTTGGTGGGCGTAGCCCCACATTAGGGTGAACCACATATATCCTTCATCTTGATGTGCTTTGTGTGATGTTGTTTACTTTGTTATCTTCTTAGTTCTATTGTTATAATGTATGATGAATGCATCTGATGTTGTTGGTTAGTGCTTAAATATAAATGAATTCTAGATCTGAGTTAATGATATGTGCTAAGTGATTTTAAGTGCTTGATCTTGATTATTACTGTGTTGATCTGTAATAAGGGTTAATATGCGATGTGAACGAGACTCATAATATAATGCATATTGTTGGCTAAGTTATTTGTTAAGTGTTGTAATATCTATGTCCCAACTTGGTTGTAGACACTTGATTCCTAAAACCACCCCTCGCCTCTACCTTGGATGAGACTTCATCTGCTTCGCAGGTGTTGCCAAAAGGGCCAGTAGTTAGGGTTTTGTTGGTGCACTATTGAAGCATTGAACCCTAGGTCTGCCCCTGTGCCAACACGGTCTCATCAAATCCACGTCAATTCAACATGAAATAGTTGAGTCAACAAGAATACATCAGTTAGGTTCGCATATCAATAAATTCAAGTATTCCCCTCTTGATGGATCAATAAGTAGAAAATATATTTCTCATCGAAAATTCCCATCCACTGAAAACCCATTCGAAACTTGGTCAACAAATACTCAGTTGAAACTCCAACCGATTTTCGTGGCAAGTCAATCCTTAGTGAACCACTTCCAAGGAAATCATCAGTAAATAATAAGAATGTTCCATGACTGTACAACCAATGATACAAAATGATATGAAGTCCTCCAACATCTAATCAAATGATTCCATGACCTTCCATCAATCCAACCAAAATCAATCCTAGTAGTCGACACCGATCCACAATTTTGTCTTTCACGTCTCTTCTGCAAATATTTGAAAGAATGATTTCTAGTTCTTCGATTTTGATGGTGAGGATGATGATAGGGAGCATATTTTTGTGTTGCATGATCATAGGAAGTAGAATCATAGTTAGTTTAACTTACAAGAGTGTAACAACTTGACATATCAACAACAATTCCATATTTAACAACATGCTCAAATTCTGGCATGTGAGGAGAAAACACCTCATCAATCTATGCAGTACAATCAAAAATAGGTTTCTCTTCTAGAAAACTAGTATTAACTCCTCCTACAACAAACAAAATTTCCCTTGTTGTGGCAAGGACAAGTGTAGGTAGGGAGGCAACATCAACATCATATCCAATAACAATATTAATGAATGGATACCTTTTCCAATTAATCATATCATCTAAGTTTTCAATACTCTTTTTAAACTTCGACTCAATAGTTGTTTTCTTCAATTCCTTTCTTAAGGAAACAGTTTCAGATTCTAGCTCTTCACAATCTTCTTCCTTTCTCTTCAGCTAGATTCTAGCCACTTATTTTATCCTCCTTGCCTCTTCTAATTTAAAATTTAGGATTATGATAATATTTTATGATTCTTCAAGGATTTGTGACATTTTTTCTTTTGAATCAGGATCCTCTTCTTCATATTTATGTAGCTTCTCTTTTTGTTTCAAATTATTTTTACTCAACTTATTTATTTTTCTTAAGGCACACATGAGTTCTTCTTCAAAATCCACTTCTCCATCTATTTCATCATTTTCCTCTTCTTCTAAATCATTCATTTCTTTGTCTTCATCAATATTTGTTTTGATTGTCATAAAGAGATTTTCTTCTATATCATTACTAGAACTATTTTCACTTCTTTCTTTAGACGAGTAACTGAATCCTTTTGAGTAGAGGCTCTTCTTTTTCTTATAAGAGTTCTTCTTTTTTTTCATTCTTGTCTTGTTTGTGGAAATTGTGTTGTTGATGATGTTTTATCTTTATGTTATAGTCTTATTCATTATCATTACTTTCATTTTTCACATACAAACACTTAGCAACAAAATTTCCTACTTTTCCACAGCTAAATCATTTAAAGGGAAACTTACCTTTGTATTTTCTAGATCCATTTTTGAGTTTTCTCAAAAAAATAGTTTCCTCTGCGTTTGATTCCTAACTAGAACAATCACCTTACTTGTTTTCTTTTTTCTTCATCTTCTTTGAGGATTTGACATATGCTTCTTTCATTGATGGTTTTTCCTTTTCATTCCTCATTCAATATGTTGTGAGGATCCCATGCAAATAATCCATTGTTAATTTATCCAGATCCTTTATTTCCTCAATGGCATAAATTTTGGCATCAAATATTAAGGGGAGTAATTTCAACACCTTTTGAAAAATAATTGGTTCTACAATTGTTTCACTAAGTCCTCTGATGTTGTTGACAATTTCATCCACATGGAGGAGACATGATGAAACATTTTCTTCGCCTTTCATCTTTAGGATATCAAAATTCCTTATGTGAGTTTGGAGATTAGAATTCTTGACCTTGTCACCACCTTCATGGATGTTTTGAATTTTGTCCCAAATTTCTTTTGCTGATTTGTAATGCATTACTTTCAAAAACTTTGATTCTGACAGTCTACACAAGATGGTGTTCATGGATTTTTCAACATTTTAACTAGCCTTTTTATTGTCTCTATCTGTTGGTGGCATTGTTGAGGATGTATAACCAATCATGCCTAATTGCCAAATATCAAAACCAAGGGTCATTAAATGTGTTCACATCCTTATACTCTAGAATGCATAGTTTGTTATGTCAAGCAATGAAGCCTTGTTTATACATAAACCTTCCTGATTAGCCATGCATGCTCATGATATCTACCTTCCTATGGTTATACGGTTTCTGAAGGAACCAACTTTGATACCAATTTTTTAGCACACACTTATATTGAGAGGGGTTGGGGTGAATCAATATAAGGATATATTTTTCTTTTTAACATTCACAAACCACAATGAAACAATCAAATAAATTTAATAACTAGAAGACATAATATTTAACGTGGAAACCCTTTCAAGAGAAAACCACAAAAACTTATTTTCATAAATCCATAAGCACCAACCTATGGTTACAAATGTTTGTAGGAACCAACCTACTAGAGACACCAATCCCCTTTTTTTATTGTAGGCACCAACCTACTGGAGATGCCAATCCCCATTGTTGTTTGTAGGAACTGACCTATTAGAGACCCTAATCCCCACTGTTGTTAGTAGGAACCAACCTACCAGAGACACCAATTCCCACTGCTATTTGTAGCGATCGACCTACTGGAAACATTGATCCTCACTGTTGTTTGTAAGCACCAACCTACTGGAGACACCAATACCCATATGTGTTTTTTTGTAGGCAACAACCTACTTAAAATTTTACATGTTCTTCATATTTCCTTCATTGGTCTGGTTTTTCCTTCTTTCATCACCAAATCTTCTCTATGCTTGGTACTTGTACTTTCATCGGATCTACTTTGTTCTCACTACTTCTCCATTTTCCATATCAACTCAACACTCACTCCTTATTCCTTTGTCATATATGTTTTGCACTCATTATTGATTCTTTCGCCAAATGTGCTCTCCACTAATTATTTTTTATTTAGCTCTACCATCAACAAATATTCTTGCTTCTTCTTCTATTTATGTTTTAGATCTTCCTTTACATGTTTTGCTTTCTAGAATTACAAATCTATTTGCTAGAACACTGGATTTGATCTTCTCTAACATTTAATTGTCACTCCTTGAATGATATTCAATCATCACTCCTCAAATAATATGCATAAGAATATTACATTTTCACCCACACTCACATTATTTCTCACAACCCTCTTCTCATTTTATAGTTTACCATTACTTCGACATTAAAAGTCATGTTCATTTGAAAATACATGATTTTTATTAAATAAATAATTAATTTCCCCCTTTTTTTATTTTCTAATTTATTTTTCAACCTACTATGGGTAAAATATCACCATGGGTTTTAAAACCATGTGCAAATATCATGTACATTTTTACTAAACTTTCACTTTTACCTTTTTTTATTCCACTTTAATGTTTATTCCACTTTTACGTAACTACATTTCTAATCCACTTTTACATAACTTCCTTTCTAATCCATATTAACATAGCTTCATTTATAATCCACTTCTAATTTTGTATTTATTAAAGTCATCTTTCCTTTGAATATTTATATGTGAATACTTACTTACCTTTGATATCAATGAAAATAATTTATTCAACAATTTCTACACATATCTTGTTGATTTGGTGCTCAGGTGAGGGAATTGATTTCTCCAGTAGGTTGGTGCTTACAAATATTGTAATAGTAGGTTGATGCCTACATATGGTACTAAGTTGGTGCTCAGTTGAGGAGATTGGTGTCTACAATAGTTTGATTCCTACATATTGCTGAGTTGGTACTCATTTAAGGATATTTGTGTCTCCAATAGTTTGGTGCCTACAATATTTGTAACAATAGGTTGGTGCTTATAAACATGTATAAATATAAGTTTTATGGTTTTCTCCCGATTGGGTTTCCATGTTAAGATCTATGCATTATGATTTGAATTTATATGTGATTATTGTTTCTCAAATAATGAATGATTAATGAATGGTTAAGTAAATTAAAAAGTATCTTATATTGATTCACCCCCCCTCTCAGTATAAGCATCAATTAAAAAATAGGTATCAGAGCAGTTTCTTTTAGAAATAGTTTAAGAACCAGAAGGCATATCTCGAGCACATATGGATTGTAAGGAATGTCTCTCTATAAACAAATCTTCGTTGTTCAATGGAACAATCTATGCATCATGGAGTATAAGAATGAAGAAATATTTGAAGGCCCTTGGGTTTGATATTTGGGAATTAGTCACAACAGGTTATACAAATGAAGTTGGGATGGAGTCAAGTGAAAGAAATGCAAAATCAATAGATTTCATCTTGAGTGGCCTATCAAATTATGATACTATCAAGGTAATGAAGTGTAAATCGAATAAACATATTTGGTACAAGCTACAAAAGATTTATGAAGAGAGAAGAAGTGATTGATCAAGTTGTGAATCAAAGACAAAGAAAAACATAATTTGCAAGAAAAATAAAAGGAGGATCTCACAAATACAAAGGTAAGATACCCTTCAAATTCTTTAATTGTGGTAGAATAAGACATTTTTATACTAATTTTCCACATGAAAAAAGGTAATATAGTGACGATGAAGAAGAATATCTCTTCATAACCATGGAAACAAAGTCCAATCATGAAGAAAATGAAGATAATCAGAAAGAAAATTCATATTCAGAAGAAGAAGATCTTGAAGTAGAACTCGTTAGTGCCTTAGAAAAAATAAATAGGCTTAGGAAAAAGAATACAAAGAAGAAGTATAAATTGCATAAATATGAGGAGGAAGATCACGGTCTTGAAGAAACATAGAAGAAACTTATCATCCTAAAAACTCAACTAGAAGAGGTAAAAAGAATAGAAGAAGTGGTGAGAAGCCAATCGAAATAAAAGGAAGAAAATTGCAAGAAGCCGAAATCATTTCCTTAAGAAGTGAACTAGAGAAAACAATTGATCATTTGAATAAAAACTTGAAGTTTGAAAAGAGTACCGAAATATTAGATGATATTCTAAGTTTCCAGAGGTCACCATTCATCAAGACAGGTCTTGGCTACAAAGAAAAACAATTAAAAAAAACCAAGGGAGATGGAAGCCCTAATGTCACAACGCCATCAGAAAAGGAAAATGAAGGAAATCCTAAAATATATGCAAATATTCTCAAAGGATCCATCAACAATGAAAGAAACAACATGAAAGGAGATGATGACCAACATAAACCTGATTCTTCTCACAAGAATAAAAATAATGAGTTCATAAGAGTTGTTCCTGAGCTGTTCAGTTGGTGCTCAGTTGAGGAGATTGGTGTCTCCAGTAGGTTGGTGCCTACATATGGTTGAGTTGGTGATCAGTTAAGGAGATTGGTCTCTCTAGTAGGTTTGTTCTTACAATATTTGTAACCGTAGCTTGGTTCCTACAAACATTTATAAAGTTAGGTTTTATGGTTTTCTCCTGATTGGGTTTCCATGTTAAACTCCATGCAATGTAATTTGAGTTCATATGTGATTATTGTTTCTCAACTAATGAATGATTCATGAATGGTTAAATAAATTAAAAATTATCTGATATTGATTCACCCTCCTCTCATTATAATCATAAGTTCAACAAAGGATCAATATAAACTGCTCTTCTATGACTAATCTGATTTCCAAAGCAGTGAACCAACCACATATATTTTCAATTTTCTTAATTTACAATAACTGAAAAATGTTTGAATGGATACCTTAAAAAAAAGAAAAAATATAATTTATGAATACTTAAATTCTCATGATTATTATGTACAAATTCCAAATCCAACTCCAACCATGTCTCCTAATAATCAACGTCATGTTCAAGTAGGAAAGTATAGTATCCAAAGGAATGATGTTTGGTTCAACATTATGTAAATCCTTCTCCAATTTGAGCTTGAAGAAATTTACTATTTCATACTTTACTATATATGTAAGTTTATAATTATATTATTTTGGATATAATATTTGATTAAATATGATCTATGAATATTTAAATTCTCACAATTATTACGCTTATTATATGTAGATTCCAAATCCCGTTCCAACCATCTCTCGTGTAATTATTCACATGTTTAAATAAGAATGTATGTAAATTAATAAATTAAGGAGTTCACTTTATGAATTAATGATAATGTTTTTGATGATTTTAAAAAATGTGATTAATATCTTTGTGTATATGTATATGATTCGAATGAAACTAGTGACAAATACCTAGCTTATAATCCACATGTAGCTCACCCTTGATTTGGAAATAAATTTTGAACATAATAAGACTTCCTGCATTTTTAGATTAATTTTTTTGTTTCTGGCAAATTATGATATTCCATATTCTAATAGAGAGAAATCCAGGGGTAACATGTAGCTCACCCTTGATTTGGAAATAAATTTTGAACATCATAAGACTTTCTTGATTAATTTTTTTGTTTCTGGCAAATTATGATATTCCATATTCTAATAGAGAGAAATCCAGGGGTAATTGGATATGATCCTTTAAATCTTTACTATGAGGCATTAATGGTGTGTGGTTGTTCCAAATTAAAAGGACTAACAAATCATAAAAGGTCATATTATAATGGAACATTATTAATGTAATGGACTTCCTCTATTTGTTAGACTTTCCCCTTTATTGTTGTTGAAAACCCCATAGGTCCTATAAAGTGCACATGGATATGTCCCTTGTTTAATGTATCATCCATTAAAAAAAATATGTATTTTAAGTCAACCATCCAAATATTTCTCAAATACCAAATATTCCTTAAATTTCAAATATATTCTAAGAGTAAAAACTAAGTGGGTTGGTTACAAAAAGAGAAGTATCTATAAGAATAGAAAAATTATCCAAATCCTTTACCAACTAACCCATATCTTTGAAATGTGTTGGTTTAGATTAAAATATCCCAAACAACCTAGTTCCACTATACAAAGAGCTATACAATATATCCACACATGGTGCTCAATCTAATTCTAACGTGTTTCCTCTATAGGAAAGGTTTTCTCCTATTGTGACCACAATTTCATGATTTACCCTTATAAAATTAAAGGGGATAAATTAGTCCTATATATTATTATTTCACGTGTGAAAATATCTCATCAAGGAGAGATTATATTAATATGTTTTTGTGGATCTTATTATAAAAATAATGACTATGCCAAATTGACATCATAAAAATATTCTATGTTTGACTATTGCATTTGCTTGAATTCATTCGGAAGCCTAAGGAATGTGTATACATGGATGGGAATCCATGTATACATGGGAACATTCCAGGAATAATCAACAACTTAAGGAATCGATGCATAAATAAAAAAATGTATATTTGTTGAGGAAATTAAAACAATGAAAAGTTCATGTCTAGGATTGAGAAATTATGTGTTTATTTAATTGCAATTGAAAATTTGTTTGTCATATATGAGTTAGTGGACTCTAATTTTAATAGGATTGAACTTACTCAAAACCAAAAACAATTTTCCTTTCTTTCTTAGAGATATGAATGGGAGACAAAATAAGGTAATGAAATGATATTTTATAACTTTTAGACTTTAAGAGATTGTAGTGATGAAATATCGAAATATTTAGTTTCTTTAAAAATACTTATTTTAAAAATTATTGTGTGCAACATTTTCATGGAGTTGTGTTCAAATTATTTGCCACATTGAATTTATTTTTAGTTATTATTTTAGGTTTTATTAATAAAATGTATATTTATTCATATGGTATCACTTTTTATAATAGTATCCTAAATGTGTATGTTTAGCATAATATAAGTGATTATTTACCACATTGAATTTATTTTTAGTTATTGTTTTAGGTTTTATGAATAAAATGTATATTTATTCATATGGTATCACTTTTTATAGTAGTATTCTAAATGTGTATGTTTAGTATAATATAAGTGATGATAAAGATGTTACTTGTTATGAATCAAGTGCCTTAAAATGATATAAAGTAAATGAAAAAAATAACTTTAAGTAGTAGATAACGTACATATATTCAATTGGGCTCAATTGCTTTCCAACAACATTTTCAAAATAATAAGAAGAGGAGCAATGCTAAAAACCCCAATTTTTTACATGTCTGCTTATTTGATTGTTTCTTTATGTGCTACAATTCATTTTCCTGGGATGGGATTGGAATGGAACCCTATTTTATTCCCAATTACTGTTTGTTGTTTCCAATTACGAAAGGAAAACTATAAGAAACATTGTATGAGATTTGTGAAAAATTCTTAGTACCCTTGTATGTTATCATTTACAAACATAACCCCCTAATAATATCCACAAAACATATGTATGATATTAAAGAAATTAGGGATTGGTACATTGGAAAAAACTATTCTTACATTAAAATTTATGGTAGCATAGGTTCCCCTCACCTACTTCCTAAGTACATACCTAAAAAATTAATAATTAGAGAGATAACATACCAAATGGTGGAGGATGGGGTCACAGACTCATAGTTTTATTATCCATCAATTCAATGAGATATTAGCAAATATTCCCCATACATGTAGGGACACAAACTCTAAAAAATATTCCTAATGCCATAAAAGAAGAAGGATCGCTAAAAAAAATTACTTTTGTGTGTGGAGAAACTAAGGAAGTATGATCCTAAATAAATAGTTGATAGTCATCTAAAATCTATAGGTTTAATACATCCCATACAATATGAAGAAAAAACCCAAGAAGATATTTTAGGGGAACCATGTCCTTTGAGGAATCCATTTTGAAAATTAGTGTAATGGATGATTTAATTTAAACAACCATTGAATTACAATACAACAGTAAAATTTAAAAGTTACTTCATTAGCACCTTCACAATCAAATTCATCATAATAATAAAATTTAATAACAAATTTTTATACAAAACCATGCATAATTCTTGGTAAATACCTGAACCTGATGCTATCAACCTGTGTTTGTCCACTGCTTGCTTCCTTCCCGCTTCTGGAAAACACTACCCAAAACCATCCTCCCTACCAACTAGGTAGCTCCCTAGCCCCAGGATATCAACGGATATCCTGGCCCTCCGTGTCCAAAACCCCCAGCAACTCCGGTGCACTATGTCAATGCCACTCACAAAATTTTACCTCCCTCTCTACAATACTCCGAGCTCCCAAAATCCATCCCCAACTCCCGTAGAATAATCTCCCCTCCAACTCCTTCCCCTCCTTATCCCTCCTTCACCGACTCCCCCCGCATTTACCTCCTCACCTAACTCCTTTATTACCTCCTTATCCTCCCACCATTAATACCCCTTATCCCTCCTTTATTATTTTATCCTCATGTATTTATTATGTTATCCCTTGTGGGATACGTAACTTAATTTATCAATAAAGTTTATTATCCTCCTTTTTATTTCTTTACCTTATTTATTAATGAATTAATTAATACTTGATTTAATCATTGACACTCATCAATAACTAATTAATAATAATTAATTAGTTAATGCTATTTTAAAAAATAAATATAGTTTAGCTAATCTTTTAGGATTATATTATTAATTAATTATAATTAATAATCAAGGGTCGTTACAATTAGATATGAAAAGGAAAAAGAAACAATGATATTGTTAGAGGAAGATAAGGGGAAATAAATGAAGAAACAATGAGTGGCGCTATTCACCCAAGATATCATACAAGAATAGACCAGGAAAAAATACAAGGAAGAAAAAGTAAAAGAAAAATAAACTAAGGCCTTAGAGGCTAATGAGAGATACGATAAAAAGAAAGTGGAACAAGAAGATTCAACAACGAAGGACAAAAATTAGGAAGAAACCAGGAAAGAAGAAGAAGAGAAACAAAGACAAAGGGAAAAGAAAGAGGAAGTCAAAAAGAAGAAACATGAGAAGGATAAATATGAGAAAGAAAAAACATAGAAGGAGAAGGAAAAGAAACAAAAAGTATAAGAAAATAAAGAGAAACAAATGAGGAAAAGAAGAAAGAGGTAGATGAGATACAGAGGAAATAACATGCAATAGTTGTTGCACAAAGATTGAGAGAACAACAAGAGAAAATTACCCTCTTGTGCTCATTCCTAAATTTCATGTACCAAGGACACCCTTATACCTTGTAACCCCATTAAATGTCATACCAATATGTGTAGATAGCACCATTAAAGATGTAGTGGTATTTGAGGACAATTTATCAAATGTGGGGACATATTTTTATAGCAATGCTAAAAGGAGAATAAACACCAGTGCTAATAAACACCAAATACTGTTGGAATAAACCATGGGATTAGAACCAAAGGAGAGATCCATTTCATGGCCATTGGGAAGTGACTAAAAGGAGAATTCCATTGAAATATCGTCAACCCTTCATGCATTTGTAGGGGATAATTTGAATATAGTAGGTGAATTGAGTGTTTCTTTAGATGAATGCAGATTTTAGGTTTCTTCATTGGAAGAACAAGTGAAACATCAGAAGGATCAGATGGGAATAAACTTTTCAAAATAAATGAAGGATAAGCACTACCTGTACAATGCTGAAGAGAATGAACTAAAAAAAAAACACTCACATGAAATGGATAGAATGATAAAGGAGTACTAGGAATAGTTTGAAATCTCAAATAGGTAGAAACAAAATATCTATGAATTGGAGGGCCAACTACAAGAAATGAAAATAACAATGGAGAAAAATAAGCAAGAGGTGAATGCTCTGAAAATTGTGAGAGAAGAGGTAACATATGTAAATGAGGAGTTGAGGGAAACACAATCACAAGTTTCCATGCATTAGGTGATATTCAAAGGTATTATGGTGACATGGTGGTGTTGCAAGATAAAATTGATGAACAAAGAGGTCAATACAAGGAATCCTAACATCCCTTTGATAAACTGGAGTATTCGAAAGAAATGCATACCCATGCACCAAAAACTTCACCCAGATACCTTATAAAATAGAGAATTCAAAATCAAATTCTATTTGATTCTTACAAAGAAATATTTGATGAGGTAACAAAAACTAGAGAGATGGGAACCAAAGCCTACATTGTAATTTAGAACTCTTCTGATGAAATACTTGAATATGTTGGACTAGAAACAATGGAATGTTTGGAGGAAGCAAGTCCTAGTGAGCTAAAGCTTAGGAATGTGGAAGAGAACAAAGATACTAGAAAAGACAAGATAAGTCATCTTGCACAGATAGACAAATATAGTTTTCATAAATATATGGTCAATCCTATCAAGCTAAATACTTTATCTAGAGATTATGTCAAGAAAATTAGTCAATAAATCAAGAGGGATGTGGTAAAAAAGATGTGTGATGAAGAGCTTCAGCAGGAAAAGATGAAACTAGATAGGTTATAAGAAGTCCACAAGAATTTCTGATTGTGGACTACCTATATAGAGAAAAAAGCATCTGAAGCACCAACCCCATAGCATTACATTTTATTTCATGTACAAATATTTTGAATTTTGAATAAAGCAAAGTTGTAATATGAACCATCGAGAATAGGAATTGAATAGACATTGTAACTGAAGGGACTCTTTTTTTTTAATAAAAGAGAGCTTAATATATGGAAGGAGGAAGTTTTCCCATTGTACAAAAGAGATGGTACTATTACCTCCAATTGAATAAAGAGAAAGAGCCAATTTGGAAATTGTGATTGTTGATGAATGTTCTCGAGACTACTCTTTGCATGTTTCTCTTGTTTAAGCATTTGTTTTTTTATGAATTATTTTTATATAAATTTTTAATATGCTTATGTTTTCATTGATATAAATTTTTAATATGCTTACATTTTCATTGATTTCTATATGAGTAAAATATAATGTTTATAGTTGGGTAAAATCATGAATGTGGGTAATACTTTTGTGAGAATTGAGTTGCAAAAAATTGCTAATGACAAATTTTCAGCCAAACTGTTTAAATTTTTTTAGCCGAAAAAATGACACTTTTGACTGAAATAATTTTTTCGATCAAAATTTAAATCTAACCACATCCTCAACATTCATGCACCAGATATGATTCCTAAATATTTTTTTGTTCAACAACACAATTTTCATCCAAAAAACTATTTCGGTTGAAATATTGTTTATATATATCGTCCCGATTAGCTGATAGATAGTTTGGATGTCTGTCAACTCTTCCACAAGTTTCACTATCCTCACGTATTTCCCTATGCCCCTTGATATGGGAAATAGAACACCATAGTTGCAGGGGCTCACCTTTCATTCATTGATTTTCCCTTCCTACCAGTTTCTATTTCTCCAAGTCTCATAGTGATAGTGATCTCAGAGCATACCTAAAGAGTTTCACACCAACGGAGCACAAGTACCCGATAGTGATCTCAGAACAGACCTCAACGAAGAACAAGTACCCGATAGTGATCTTGGAGAAGACATGGAGAGTTGCGGGTCATCTAACATCAGTGCTAAGTTTGTTGTATTACTATTATTGGTTTTCTATCTTCTAATTTTTTTTTAGTTCATCAAATAAAATCCGCATTAATTCCCTTAGTAAAAATAAATCATTCCATTGCATGACAGATTTTATAAACATATGAGATTAAAGAGGAAGATTAAAAACTATGAATTATCAAATTAGAAGGATATTCTCAAAAGAAATTTAGAAAACATTACCATGGCTATTATTTCACAATTAGAAAGATTACCAAATTAATCTTCAAGTGCAGTCAAGAACATGTCGAATAGTATTACGTTCTCAAGCCCCAATTATAATTTTTTGTGGTATGTCTCTGAGAGAAGGTTCAATTACGAACATCTAGAAAACATAGACCATGGTCTTCTATTATGTTGTGAATTTCATATATTTAATGGTGAACCTATTATTGAAGCAATCAAGGGTTGATCATGGAATTCAATCATCATTTGCTAAGGCTTAGGTGGAAGCAATTGGGTTTTATGTAAAGAACCACATTTAGAACTTACTCTTGGAGTCCTGTCCTTCCTGATTT
The DNA here is from genome assembly GCA_009831015.1 of Picea engelmannii. Taxonomy (NCBI): domain Eukaryota; kingdom Viridiplantae; phylum Streptophyta; class Pinopsida; order Pinales; family Pinaceae; genus Picea; species Picea engelmannii. The sequence goes on along the minus strand of ML776783.1, from coordinate 947,560 downwards.
TAATGGGAATTTGCAAGAGATATTTTTTCTTTTTTCTTTTTTGTTATTTTCATAGTGTTTCTACTTTTGAAAATCAACACCCAAGTTCACATTCTCCGTACTAACATCTTTGACGGTATTGTGCTTCTTTGGTTGGAATGTACAAGAGCCACTTTAAATATGCAACTATTTGTGATGTATCCATAGCATTTTCTTTTCAATCTATTGTTAATTGATATGAACTATTTCTATCATTGATAATACCACTTCTCATTGTGCCCATATCATTAGTTTTCTCATGATCATGATAGAATAGGATATCTCAATGTTATAATAGGATAATTTAGTTAGTTGTACTTAATTAATTTAATTCAGATTTAAATTTATCTAAGAATATTGTGTTCTGAGATTAATGATTGAACATATTTATAGTGGCAACCACGCCCACATACTAGTTGGAAGTTCTATCCCAAATGAGAGTAAGCCTAATTGGGGATTTCCATTGGGAACTCTCCCTTACCTACTTGACAAGCCGATAGGACCCCTCAACAGTTTCCAGATTAAAACTGATCATCACAACTTTAACTAATTCACGGAACAAATAATTTTTTCCCACATGAAATAGAAATGGATCACGACGATGTTGGGATATGATTATGAGATAATTATAATAAAGGAAAAGGGAATTTGGTAGAAGATGATCTCTCTTGAATGTATGAATATGCAGGGTCCCTCTTTTCACTCTCGTTCACTGTAACAAATTGTTTGAATGTGTTCCACAAAGAATGGTTCATAGATCCCAACATTTCCCTCTTGATCCAACGAATTCAAGTGCCCCCCTATGCATATCAAAGATACAATTGGTACAATGAAAATATTATCTATAAAGGGAGTTTGTATTTGAACAAATAGTCCACCTTTAAATCAACATTTTTATTTGAACTCCATGCATCTCCAACAATAGGTCATTTTCACTTCCATAAAACAAATGAAAGGATAAAACATTCATTTCTTGGGAAGGCTTGAAGAAGGGAATCCACATTTTTGTGGAAGAATGTGACCTTTTCTGATGTCACAAAGGAGAAATAGTGATAATTCCAAGTGAAGTACAACCTTTATGCATTCTGTCAACTATATGGACTAACATTTCTATAGACTTCATTGTAGAGTTACCCAAATCTAGCAATAAATCTGTCATCCTAGTTGTAGTTGATCACCTTTCCAAATATGATCATTTTTGTGCTCTACAACATCCCTTCAAAGAATCCATGGCTTCTTAAGTCTTCAAGAACAATATATTTAAACTCCATGGTATGTTGCAATTTATTATAAGATATCATGATCCCACATTCACTAGAAATTTCCTAAAAGAATAGTTTGGCTCCAGGACACTGAATTTCATCTTAGCATTTCCTATCACCCATAGGCTAGTGGTAAGAATGAAGTTGGAAACAACTATATGGAATAAAATTTGAGGTGCTTTAATTAAGGACAAAAATCCTAATGGGTTCACTAGTTACCCCTAACATAATGGTGGTAAAATACAACTTATCATGGTGCTACTCAAATGACCCTCTTTGAGGTTGTCTATGGCCAAAATATCCCATTGGTATTATCCTACTTATCCAATGTATCTAACATATAGGAGGTCAACAAAGCCCTCACATATCAGGCTAACATTCTCCACACTCTCAAAGATCATCTAGTCATGGTTCATAATTAGATGAAGAAATATGTTGATCAGATCATTCCAAACACCATTTTGAAGAAAGGGGTTAGGTCTTCCTTCATCTCCATCCTTATAATCATACCTCCCTCAAAGGAGACCACCACCAAAATCTTGCTCCAAAGTTTTATGGCCCCTATAATGTCCTCAAATGTATTGGGCCCATGGATTACAAATTAGAGCTTTTATGCCACTCTAAAATTTACCCCATATTTCATGTCTCTTGCTTAAATAAAGTGGTTAGATCTAATTTTCGTATTCAAACCATCCTTCAAGAACTAGATGAAGAATGTTTCATTTGGTTGTAGCTTGAGGTCATCATTGAAAAAAGAGAGCATCATATTTATCAACGCACTATCTAGGAGGCCTTATATAGTGCAATTATACACCACCCAAGGATGCCACACTAGAACCAACATCAATTCTTCAACATTTCCCTCGTCTTCATCCTTGAAGACAATTCTATTTTTTTAAGGGTGAGGGGATGTTAGGGTCCTACCCCCCCTAATCCCCGAAGTAGATAGATATATTTTTATGTATGGAGGTCATTTATAGTAAATAAGGACCATGTAGTAGTGTGAAAGCAATAAATGTAAGAAGGCCCACTTGAATTTTTTACCTAATACAAAGTTCCTTCTCTAGAGTGTTCATAGGAGGTAGATAGTACTATATAAAGAAGAAGAAGCAATGTAATGAGATGTCTTGTGAAGTGATTTGTAATTAGATCTCTGCATTGGATGTTATCCCCTCGAAGAAACAAGTGGACATTGCTTCCATCAATATAGGGATAACATTTTTTGGTATTCTGGTTCTTTATTTGACTATTATGGTTACAATTTATCATTTCTACAATGAATCTAAATAAAATCTATTATTTCTTATATGCATGTTTTAATTTACTAATAAAGCGTGCACCTTTCTTCATTGTTTTGAGCTTATAATTGTTCACTGTTTTGAGCTTATAATTGTTGTTAATGTCGATTCATGATGCATTGAAAGAACGTCATCTAAGTGTCACAAGTGGATGAAATTGAGCTTCAAGAGAGTAGATAATATATCATAATGAATTGTGTTGGCTACTTGATCTAAATATGTCAACAAGAGTTTCAATTCAATTAATTGATTGATAACATGGACATGGACGTTAGAGTTAGGGATGGTGAATGTTGTTATGATTATTAAGGTTGTTTTCTTGATTGTGATAAATGTTTGTGTTTGCATATTCAGATATTGCATACCTCTTATAATTTGATGTACTATGATGTGTTTACATATATTGAAAAGTCTATTTGATGAATTAATAATTAATTTGTGAAGGAATGAAGTCTTACGAAATGTATATGCTCGGTGGTCACGTGACTGTAAATGTAAGCACATTGAATAATGTGTATATGATTTTTACATAGTGTATTTGTTTGGTGGTCACGTGACTGGAAATGCAATATAAGTGTGTATAAGTGGGTGAAAGTTTGAATTAGATTAAAAGAATTAAACGAGGTTTGAAATATATATATATGAAATTAAAAATTATTATAATAATTTGTTTAAAATAAGTAAAAGTTTATAATATTTATAGTTATTAGTTTAGTTTTGATTGATATAATTTTAAAAAGTGTGTAAAAATTATAGTCACGGTATTATTAGAAAAGTGTTAGAATTAGAAAAACAATCCAACAATTTAAATTTGAGAAAATGACTACAAAGTAAGTTAGCCTTGAAACTCATCCACAGAATTAGAATTGCATTTAATTTTTTCATCCTAACCCTTATCACCCCTCCTTTACTAAGTTATTGATTCTCTTAGCCCCTTTTTCATTTTACTCTTTTATTTTCAATTATTATTATCACCCCTTCTTCCTATATTTTTTTTAGTTCCTTTCTTTAATCATTTATTTTCTTATTTGTTTCCAAAGGTTTTTTACTTTTCTAATTTTTAATACCAATTATAAATTTAATTTTTATTTTCAATTCTAATTTCAATTTTTCATAATTTCACTCACATTTTTAAAATGTGATTTTTTCATTATAATTTTATTTTTTTAATAATTTTATTTACAACTGTTTCTTCTCCTGCAGAGTCTAATTCTAATTCATGTTTTCCACTTTTATATCTATCCACATACTAGTTTTTAATTATTAAACCTTTTTTAAAATGAGTGAAATCTTCACTTAAATGGTGAAAGTTTCAAAAATATTTACACAGTTCAATTCTGAAAAAAAATATCATAACTATGGTCATCAATAGTTGTAAGGAGGTAAAACTGCAGTTCATGATTAAAAAGCTATTTCAACTCAATATTCCAAGAAAAAAAAGGCCATATGCGCAGACTCAATATTCCCAAAAAAGCCAATTTGCGCCGGGCAGAGTTTGTATGGCCCAATTACAATGCCATAGGCATCCAAGGCCATGCTATTAACGCACGGCAGCAAGTGGGAAGAATCCATCAGTCCTCCATTGTACTGCCCATCAAAAATTAAAACCACGATAGTTGATGCAGTCGTCTCTCTTAATTGTGGGAGCGGAGATTAAATTCTGCTTGCTCATATGCAGCCTGTCATCACTTAACAATTTTAGAAATTGTGTACTACTTAATTCAAATCCATTTCTGATCATCACATTTTCTATCGCAGTAAACACACTTGTTTAAACTTTAAACCGATAATGATTTGGTGCTTCGGAAATCTTTTTACACTGTAAAAGTTAATTTGTACTTTCTTAATTCAGTTCGTATACATTTTCTCGTGATGAAATACTGTAGGCCTGGAGTTTCACGTAATGAAACAGCGAAGGCCTGGAATTTGACGTCCCACATGACGTATTTTTAATTCCAGGACGTATGTATTTGAGCGGTTGTTGACAAATGCCAAACGAACGTAGAACACTATGGCTGATTAAAAATGGAAAACGTACATTTAACCGGACTATGCAGAGATGGACCGTCAATTTTCATTTCATCGATAGTCCAATTTCCAGACAGAAATCAAATAGGCTGTCCTTTCCTTTCGTGGATTCAGATGCGGATGAAACAACTAGAAATCCAGAGCTAAAAATGGAAGGAAAAATCAGTTTCCCAACCCGAGGAAATGAGATTGAAAAAGAAATATACCGCATCTGCGCAGCGGCCCGGCCTTTCCTGCTGTAAGTAGAGTATAGGGATCTGGCCCGGGAGACACTGGTTTTTTTTTTTGGGATTAGTTTATTACGTTGAAAGTATATTTATTGACAATGAGTATAATTAATCACTTTTTAATCTAAAATTCTAATCTAATGGTTAATAATTGAAGATGTTGACATATTCTTAGTCTTCTTTCGAAATCAATGAATGTGATTTCCTCTTCATAATTTTCTTGTATTTTTGAATGCATTAGTTACCCTGTTTACCTTCTAACATTTATCTAATCATATTAAGAAATTACTGTAGCACTATATGATTGCCACGTTTAAATGATTAAACTTTGGATTTAGCATGCTGGCTATGCTAGCTGTAAACGCTCATTTTTTGGTTGTGCATTTCATTTTCTGACTGTACGTTTCATTTTCTGTCCACACCTTTCTACGTTCATCAACCACGGTTTTGAATCGCTATGCTAATTACGCCGAAAGATAGATGCTGGCATATTCTTAGTCGTCCTCCAAAATCAATGGATCAGAATTATTGTTCATAACTTTTTTGCATTTATGAAGGCATCCGTTAACATGTTTACTTTTTAACATTTACCTAATCACATTAAAAAATTTGCAAGATACCAGATATATAAAATATGCAGAACAGAAACGAAATGCTAGAAATAACAGAATAACAGTAAAATATCCAGCATAATCTTTACAATACACAGAGATGATATACGAAATAGCAACAGAAATAGCACTTGAACAGAAATAGCACTTGATTCAGATAGCAATGTTCACAGGCCTCTTCGAGGGGGCAACCTCCAATCGAGCAGCGCTCTGTTACAATAATATCCAATCTAGGGTTCTCATACCCTCGACTCCTATTTATACTAAAAAGAAGCATCTAGAGGAAGATCCTTCTAGAAGCGGAAGCTTATATTAGGTCTTCTTACCTCCGCCTAATTCTCTTTTATTGAAAGGTCTTATTAATATTGACCTTTATTACATCCGAATACATTAATCTACCCATGTGCGGGTTAGGACCTTAACATGTCCGCCCCCTTAAAAACAGCCTTGTCCTCAAGGCTTGAGATGTG
>ML776783.1:908821-929676 GCA_009831015.1 Picea engelmannii | reverse complement strand
TTTTTTTTTAATGATTTATTTTCTTATTTGGGGTATTCATTTGTTTCCAAAGGCTTTTTACTTTTCTAATTTTTAATATTAATTATAAATTTAATTTTTATTTTCAATTTCAATTTCATTTTTTCATAGTTTCACTCACATTTTTAAATGTGATTTTTTCATTATTATTTTATTTTTTTAATAATTTTATTTACAACTGTTTCTTTTCCAGCAATGTCTAATTCTAATTCATGTTTTCCACTTTTATATCTATCCACTTTTATATCTATCCACATACTAGTTTTTAATTAGTGAAATCTTCACTTAAATGTTGAAAGTTTCAAAAATATTTACACAGTTCAATTCCGAAAAAAAATATCATAACTATGGTCATCAATAGTTGTAAGGAGGTAAAACTGCAGTTCATGATTAAAAAACTATTTCTAACTCAATATAACAAAAAAAAAGGCCATATGCGCAGACTCAATATTCCCAAAAAAGCGAATTTGCGCCGGGCAGAGTTTGTATGGCCCAATTACGGCAGCAAGTGGGAAGAATCCAAGGCCATGCTATTAAAGCACGGCAGCAAGTGGGAAGAATCCATCAGTCCTCCATTGTACTGCCCATGAAAAATTAAAACCACGATAGTTGATGCAGTCGTCTCTCTTAATTGTGGGAGCGGAGATTAAATTCTGCTTGCTCATATGCAGCCTGTCATCACTTAACAATTTTAGAAATTTTGTACTACTTAATTCAAATCCATTTCTGATCATCACATTTTCTATCGCAGTAAACACACTAGGTTAACCTTTAAACCAATAATGATTTAGTGCTTCGGAAATCTTTTTACTCACTGTAAAAGTTAATTTGTACTTTCTTAATTCAGTTCAGTTCGTATACGTTTTCTCGTGATGAAATACTGTAGGCCTGGAGTTTCACGTAATTAATTTGTACTTTCTTAATTCAGTTCGTATACGTTTTCTCGTCATGAAATACTGTAGGCCTGGAGTTTCACGTAATGAAACAGCGAAGGCCTGGAATTTGACGTCCCACATGACGTATTTTTAATTCCAGGACGTATGTATTTGAGCGGTTGTTGACAAATGCCAAACGAACGTAGAACACTATGGCTGATTAAAAGTGGAAAACGTACATTTAACCGGACTATGAAGAGATGGACCGTCAATTTTCATTTCATCGATAGTCCAATTTCCAGACAGAAATCAAACACGCTGTCCTTTCCTTTCGTGGATTCAGATAAGGATGAAACAACTAGAAATCCAGAGCTAAAAATGGAAGGAAAAATCAGTTTCCCAACCCGAGGAAATGAGATTGGAAAAGAAATATACCGCATCTGCGCGGCGGCCCGGCCTTCTCTGTTGTAAGTAGAGTATAAGGATCTGGCCCGGGAGACACTAACTGGTTTTTTTTTTTTTTTGGGATTGGTTTATTATGTTGAAAGTACACTTATTGATAATGAGTATAATTAATCACCTTTTAATCTAAAATTTTAATTTAATGGTTAACAATTGAAGATGCTGGCATATTCTTAGTCGTCCTTCCAAATCAATGAATGTGATTTCCTCTTCATAATTTCCTTGTATTTTTTAAAGCATCAGTTAACTTGTTTACCTTTTAACATTTATCTAATCATATTAAGAAATTACTGTAGCACTATATGATTGCCACATTTAAATGATTAAACTTTGGATTTAGCACGCTGGCTATTCTGGTTGTAGAAGCTCAACTTTTGGTTGTGCATTTCATCTTCTGACTATACATTTCATTTTCTGGCCGCGCGTTTCTACATTCATCAACCACGATTTTAAATCGCTGTGCTAGTATATATATATTCAATGTTCAGTGTCCAACTTTTTTTACTTTGTGAGTTATTGTTCAGTGTCCAACTTTTTTTACTTTGTGAGTTATTGTAAAGTTACACGTAAAGTTGCTATATGATACTTTTATTTACTATTCAATCTCTGTTTTCTTAATATACGGAATTAGAATTTGTAATATTTTATGGAAGATTGTGGTGAAAGGCTCTTTTTTTAAAACAATCTATATTTTTCTATCCCGCTTCCCCAGTGGTGTTATGCAGATGATGGGTAAATGAAAACAATTGAATATGGTGTTATGCAGATGATGGGAAAATGGAAACAATTCAATTGAGTTAATTTTGGATGAAAATTAATCAAGTGTTTTGTATTTTTAGTAAATATTTATATAATTGAAAAAAAATGTATTAAAAATTTTAAGAAAATATTATGATGGGTAAACTGTTAAATGAGTTTATGTTGAATGAAAATTTAAACTAATATTACTATAATTATAATAGTTAATTATGAGAAATTATATAAATTAAAAATATATATATATATATATGATACAGAGAATCTTTTATATATATATATATATATATATATATATATATATATATATATATATTATTGGATATGTTGAATATTTGAATCCAACCCTTAAGATTTAAGATAAATTAAGCTTTGTAAGTATAATTATTTTTTATATGTCCACAATATTTGATATTGCATCTCCTTAATTTGAAATAAGATTTGTGTTTGTATTTAACAAAAAAAACCAATTATCTTTATGATACATAATACAAGGAAGTGAACTTTAATTTTTTATTATAAATGGATTATATATTTTACATTTGAATGAATAAATTTGTGTATAATAATACCCCGAGATGGGGTGACACTTAGCCTACGGGAGCAACTTGCCATAAATATGGTTAATCGCCACCCCAAAGTGCACATTCTTGGATGGAGGGTGACCATAAACGCACAGGATTAATGGTGCCCTCACCGATTAATTACAGGGGGATGACGTTGGGTATGGGGGGAGGTTGCGCTCTCTTATCAACCTCTTGGATAATTCTCTAGCTCGGCCATGAAATTCACCATTCCGCTTCTGTTCTTTTTCTCTTTTCTCTGCTTGAGGATTTGGCTCTGGTCCTCTTGGAATTCTTTGGCCTCATTCTCAGACTTCTCCAGTCTCTAGGCTCTATCATGCCGAGAGAGAGAGAAAACCCAGACAGGGACCCTGTTGGTACTGTCGTGTTGCAAGGCAGAGACGCCTACACAATTTGGAGAGGGCTTTATCCATAGCCCGAACACAACTAACCATGAAGCCGCCCATGCCTCCAATGGCCTTCGTGGTGGAGGAAATTCTGGAGGAACCAATTCAGGTTCCACCAAAGTTCCTCCTCTACACAGTCTTGAATGCCCACAACAACCTTAACACCAACATTGCAGCTATAGATCCAGCGACGACCATAGAAGGTGCCACTTGCATTGTCAAGGAGGAACTCCCCACGAACGATTTCCCGGCTGAGCCCCCACCACTAAACCCAAATGCAGATTGTGACAAAAATCCACCCAGTCTCTTCAACCCGAAGCAGTTGGAGCTCATTTTTGAAATGAGGAGCTACATGATGGAGCAACTCTACCGACATACCCTTATTAGTAGTTGAATTGATATATTGTCCGACGCCTTCTTAAACGAGGTAGTCAAGAAGAGGTGCTCGACCTGCACGCAACCCTTTGCACTCATACCCAACGATGACACTCTTCATAATGTCTTTTCGGATGGCAGGTTCCACTGTTATCATAGCCCTTCTAATGTTTAAAGTTGGACAATCCTATACACCTCATTTGTCCCACTTACTTTGGTTTCCAATTAAATGGTGGAGACCTAAAGAAAAAATGAATACCATTTATTTCAGTTTCCACTAGTTTAGAAAAATAAGTGGCAAGCATGTCACATATATTAGTTTTATATAATGACAAAAATTTAATAAAGAAATATCATTTTATAAATTTGGATAAAACCTAAATGAGAAAGTATTCAATAAATTTAATCTAAAATATGAAAAATGTTCAAGATAAATTAAAATGTTAGTTAAAGAAAAGTCAAAATTTATAACTATTTATTTACTTTTTCTATGAACTAGTCAAACTTTATAATTAATAGTTGAAAAGAATAAGAAGTTTTAATAGTATAATTATTAAAATGATATAAGTTAAATATTTTACAAACTTTAGTTCTGATTTAGAATTTAGTCAAATTAATAAAATAACTAATAATTTGATATATATTTTCGATTAGATCAAAATTTCTATTTATTAATTTAAAAAATAAAAAAACTTGTAAATATATTTAACTTAAAATTATTAAGATTATAAATTAAATATAATGATATAAGTTAAATATTTTACATTTTAATTGTGATTCAGAACTTAATCAAATTAATAAAATACTACTAATTTGATATATATTTTAGATTAGATAAAAATTTATATTTATTAATTTAAAAAATAAAAAATCTTTTAAATATATTTAACTTAAAATTACTAAAATTATAAATTAAATATTTACAAATTATAAAATATTTTATTAAAATTATACAAATAATAAACTAAGCAATTTGCAAATTCAATATTTTCTCACATTATAAACATAATAAATTAAGCAATTTGCAAATTCTATAATAAATGCTTTGCACTCCAACCTTGATGGTGACACTTACCGAAATAATATAGTATGAATTTTAAGCCATTTGACATGCTTTTTTTCTGTAGGGGATTGTGAAGTTTTTCACAATTGCAATTTTTCCCAAAGTTAGGAATTGGGTTTTATATTTATTTCAAGTTTAATATGTTAAAATTTTCCATTTTATTGTTTTATGGTAAATTCGAAAAAAAATAAAAGATTCAGTTGTTGTTTTATATAGTAAATTTTGAACATGTTAAAGGTTTCAATAAAGAGAAGCATGTCTTAGCATTTTTTTTCCGAGAGAGTCACATGAAATTATTTAGATCTCCGACGATATTACTCCTTTCGATAATATTTGTATTGATTCTGGGCTACTCCTTTTGGATAACAGTAAATTTGAACGTTCCAAAATTTAGCAGCCACGTGATAATGCAGAGTAACGGCCTTTTATTGCCTTTGTGGTGTACTACATATGTCAGGTGAAAGGGAGCTTCCTGGTTATAAAGGAAAGAGAGAACATGGAGGCAAAGAAAATGGAAGTTGATGATAATGAGGGGGAGAGGCCGAGGGATGAAGAAAGAGATCCACGAAAAGCGGGATATGATAAATCCCGACTACATCGATCCATTGTTTTTCCTGTCTCCATCTGAACACAGCGTCTCTCCGGGGAGTTTCAGGGCGCCCCCCCCTAACGCTTACAGTCCCTGGACGTTGCTGCCATTGAATTCACTCGAAGCCCCTCATTCTTTTGGATGCGTTGCTTCTGGTCAAGCCGGGCGGTGGCCGTCAATGCCGTCGTCGTGAGCACGGAGTGAAGGTGTCATTGAAAGAAACCGGCGTAATGCAATATTCGGTCTGAGAATTGGTCTTCCTCCCAGTAATGAATATATCCATCGTAACATCCCGCGTACAGAACGGGCGAACCATCTGGGACGAGGGCGAGGGCTTTTACGGGAGATAGTTGCATGTTACCTCGTGCTTCGGTCGGCCACGACCCTGCGGCCTCCTTACCTTCACCGAAACACGAGCTAACGGTGACTCCTAACATGCAACGATCTCCCGTAAAAGCCCTTGCCCTCTCCCCGGATGGCTCGCCCGTTCTGTATGCGGGATGTTATGAGGGATATCTTCAATCCTGGGAGGAAGACCAATTCTCCGACCGAATTTTGCAGTACGCTGGTTTCCTTCGAGGCCACCTTCCCTCAGTTCTCTGTCTGGAGACCTTTCGGAATCTGCTGTTGAGTGGCTCGGCTGATACAGCGATTCGTGTTTGGAAAAGGGAAGCGGGCGGCACGAGGATATGTTGTATTGCAGTGACGGAGGGGCGGCGCGGTCACGTGAAATGCATAGCTGCCACTATCATGGAATTCCACGTCAATTCGTTTATCGCTTACCGTGGAAGCCTTACGGAATGGTGAAGGTCTGGATGGATCGTATTGCACGGCGACTACGATTCCAATCGCGCCTTCACATTTGTTGATGGTTTTTTGAGGTGGAGTAGAAGAGCATCCATATCTTGACCTATTTAATTTTCAATTTGTTTTGTATGAATCATGATATTAACGATAAAAATCTTGTTACCATTAAAATTCTCTCCTCCTTTATGACGAGGGGTGGGTGCAATGCAATGCAGCATAAACGTGGATAATGGTAGTATGATCCTTATGCTTTTCTGATAATTGCGTGGTACCTAACATTCAAATGCTCTTCTTTTCTGCAAAAAAAATATGGTTAAACCGACCAAAAAAATCTTCTTTTAACACCGTTCACCACAATCACAATTAATTTTCTTTCTTTATAGCTTTTGTATTCACTTTGTAACCTTCATTTTAGCACACAATTAATTTTCTTTCTTTATAGTTTTTGTATTGACTTTGTAACGTTCATTTTAGCACATAATCCTATTAGGGCAGAGGTAATAAAATGATGGTGTAAATTTCTCTTCAAGTATCAAACTCAGCACATAATCCAATTAGGGCAAAGGTAATGTAATGATTGTGTAAATTTCTTTCCAAATATCGAGCTCAGCACATAATCCTATTATGACAGAGGTAATGATTGTGTAAATTTCTCCCCATGTATTAAGCTCATAAGGCCGAACAAAATCCTATTAGGACAGAGGTAATGATTGTGTAAATTTCTCTTCAAGTAATCCTATTAGGACAGAGGTAATGATTGTGCAATTTTTTCTTCAAATATCAAACTCATAAGGTTCAACAAAAGCTTTTTTTTTTACTTTTAAATATTCAACAAATTTACTTGCTAGAGAGAATAGCAAAATATACTTGCTTATAGAGAGAAATATACTTCATGATATTTGAAATTTAAGTTTATGTTCTCTTTGAACGCAAATCATAATGGCAAGATTCGGCGTTATTGGCATTTGGTAAACCTAATTGTGAGTGTCTAATAATATACCTCCTGGGTACACCCATGAACCAAAGCTGGCAGAGCTCCAAAATATTATAAATATACCTGCTGGGTAAAACCATGATCCAAAAATCGCACAACTTCAAAATATTATAAATATAAATTATTTTGATTTATAAGTAGATTATTCTTTTCTGTTTTATCATGCATTTTTAATGTTGAAATTCTTTGTAATAGTATTTAATTTTATATTAAAATCTTGTTACCATGTCAAAATCATAAAATTAAAAAACACGAAATCATTCATTAACTAATCGTTATTTAAATTCCAAGATAAATGACCTATACCATTTATGATTTGGTATGTAACACGAAATCATTCATTAGCTAGTGGTTATTTAAATTCCAAGATAAATGACCTATACCATTTATGATTTGGTATGTAACAGTTGTAATTGGTATCAAACAATTTTTTTCTATGCATTAATTGTATGGCATAAATCTATCAAAGGACTTCTAACTACACATTCACTTTTGCAAAGAAAAAAAAAAATTATTTTCTTTTCCTTCATTCTTGAATCATTAGTATTGTAAATTTTTAAATATAATGGACACTATAAGGAATTAGAGTTTCAAAATTACATCTAATTTTTTGAGAAATATATGTTTATGCATATGTTAGGTAAAGAAATTATATGCACTTTTTTTTTTAATGAGACCTCTTATATTCTCATCTAATAGAACTTCTTCATGTTAAATATACAACTTCTTCATGTTAATGGTCTATAACAACTTACATAGATAAGAATATGAAAATAATGCATTTCTAAAATTGGAAAAAACATCATCATTAATATCTAAAGAAATTGATGAAACAATTTGGGTTTACATCATTATTACGAATAATAAAATCAAATGAATGAATGAAGCTATTAAATAATCTACTTACATTCTACACATGCAGAATATACTAGCTAATTAAGAAAATAAAAGGATATAAGAAAGAAAAAAGAAATATACAAAAAAGAAAAGAAAAAATCAATCAATACGACATTGTTGCTATTTTCTAAGAACCTCATCTTCAGTTCATCCCTACTTAGGTCCTTCCCAAAGTACTATCCCTTTTACTTCATTGTATTGTTAAAACTAATCTTCCCTAAAGGACTTTAGTACTAACAACCCAAGACTTTGATACCGCTCTATAGAAACCCTCCTTATTAGGAGGGTGTTACCTATACACATGTTTCTTCTTCTTCTTTTAAGTATACAAATCAAATATAAGTAATCATAATCTAACATGGGCTCATATAAGATAACACAACAATGAGAGTCTCTTACCATTCTAGGTATTAATAGGGAAATCAAGTTGAAATCCAATAATCATTAAGCATTAATATATAGAAAAAAAAAAAAACTTCAAAATACATGTAGCTTCTTCCCCTTGATGAAGTCTAACAACTAGTCCAAACTAGCAATACAAGAATGAACATCTAACCAAGGGGGTAAACCACTAAAGGATTGATTTTCCACCCAATCAATACATATATATTAACCATGTACTACCTATTGAGGTCAAATCAATCTCAATGAAGAATAATGATATATAATCCAACTAATGGTTTAGATAATTCCAAGATTAACATAAGGGTCATGCATTCAGTTGATCAACCAAAGGTTGGTGGAGAGGCTCTTAGTCTTATAGCACTCCAAAAAAACCCTCTAGGATTGGTATGTAGGGATATGACTACCACCATATCCCTTGGTTAGGGAAACAATGTACTCGGTAGTGATTCCCCTCTACAAGGATTTCACTACCATTGATCCCCTGATGAATATCTCTAGATAGGCCAATATCATACTTGGAAGTCACAACCCAAGGGCCCAAAATAACAATTACCAGGAACAAATGAGCATTAGCACCATTGGTTGGTTAGGTACACTCCCAACCTCATAAATGGCACTCAGACTACGTTAGAGTAGAAATCATTCTACTCCCCAATATCACCATAAATTCCTTACTTAGGTTGAAATTTCCCACATCCTCCCTTATCCAAAAATCCCACACAAAGAATATATTGATTTTTGAAAACTTTTCAAAGATTAACAATACATTTCAGGATTAGTTATTGGATTTCCTCATCCCCCTCTCAGCTCATGCAATGGAGAAATGAGTCTTATGGGTGAAATTACAAGTGTAAAAAATTTGGAAAATTTAACTTGCAAATCATTTCCCTTGGTCCTTTTTTTCCAAGTTGATTTTAGCAGTCAATTAAAAGTAATTTCCCCTTCCTAACATTTCCTAAGGAATAGGAAACGGTTCCCCCCTTCATTAATAATAATCCCCTTCCTTGGATGTGAATCCCTATCCTCTTCCTTGATGTCTCAACCTATAATAGATTAGTTTTTTTTCAATAATAACAATATATGTAACATTCTCTTAAACATCTAGTAGTAAAATCATCTTAATAAGAAAGCATATAAATTGTACTTCAAATACATGTGATTACCAAAAAATATATTTATCATGTAATATAAGTATTCAATACCATCAACAATACCAATGCTCCATAACCATCACAAATTCTCGATAATCATTACGAAGAAATTCCATTGTCCAATTCCCATCACAATTCAAGCAACTACATAGGTTTCTATGTTCATCGAAACTAATCATCAACCAAAAAAAACAAGGAAGTGTTAATGAGTCCAAAACACCATCTCCTAACATCCATCCAAAGTCATGCATAATAACCAAGACTAGAAGGGTTCAAGGCTGCTAATATTAACCATCTAGTACATTTGTACTCATAATAGTCATCAAGGATACTAACAATCATGTATACTCATTAAATCAACACTTACATCCCACTCCTAAATGCAATTCGACATCACAAAATAATAAGTCCAACATGTCATAACATCACAAGTAAATAATAGATAACTTAAAACCCAAACTCACATTGCAATCTCCATACACCAAGGGGTGTTAAACATTTAAAAAAGTGAATAAGTTTTACAATTAATAAGAAAACCATGATAAATCACTATAAATTGAGAAAGATGCATATGAAATTCCCTCTTGATTTAGTAGAAAACCCCTACAAATGACCGATAAATATACAAAAATACCATAAAATCCTAGCAAAGAAAAGATACTCTCTCCTTTTAGTAATACAAGTGGTAATGTTGGCCATTCTCATCATCAGAGACACTTATAAACATGCTCGTTTCCATTTATCTTAGAGACTTAGTGCTTGTTTCTTGCTCCCTAAGAAGAATTAGTTTTTTAATGTCATGATTACTTAATGGCCAATCATGTTGTGCTTGTCGTGGGGTAGTTTGTTGATTCAAATGCTACAACATATTGTAGTTGTCATTTCTTTGTCGATGGAATTGACATTCGTATGAGAAATGGTGGTAAATGAGATGTTTGTTAGGTCCACCTAAATAGTAGCGACAAGTCATTTTCAAGGTGCTCGTATTTTAGTTTTCTACCCTATCAACTAAATAACACGTGAGTGGTAATGTTATCCTTACCATGGGAGGTACTTATTAAAAAAACTCTTTTCCATTATTCTTAGAGCTTGAGTGCTTGTTATGGTTATCCAAGAGGGATATCCTTTTTAACATTTCAACTATTCAACATGATGGCCAACCCTTTTGTGCTTGTCTCAAGTGTAATGTATTGCTTGAAAGACTTCATAATATTGTAGATGCCATTAATTTTATAGTGGAAGTGTCATTTCATGCTAATAGTGGTGATGAACGAGATATTTGTTATGTCCATTTAAACAATGGTTTTATGTAATTTGTACGATAGTCAACTTATATCTCACAACCATCTCCACTTATAACACGTGAGTTGTAAAGTGGTAATGATCATCATAGGAGGTACTTATATAAACAAACACTTTTTCATTCTTCTTGGAGGTTGAGTTTTTTTTTTGTGTGTCTTGCTATGAGGGCTTGTCTTTCAATGTCTGAACTATTTTATGACCATCCTTATTGTGCTCGTCCCTTTTTAAATAGATTTTTTGAAATAATAGAACATATTTTCATTGGCATTTATATATTGATAAAAGTAGCATTTTGCTACATATGTGGAAAGTGAGTCTAGTTGGCTTGAACATTGGCCTTGGGTCATATTTAAGGGGATTGGCTTTGAATTTGCCACCATTTTCACTGTAACATATGAGGGGTTGTTTTAATCCATGATCAGCTTGGGAGGAACCTATTAACGAACCTTTTGACATTCCACTTAGTAGGTTTAGGGATTGTTGTGGATCCTTAAGAGGGATTTCATTTTCAAACTCTTATCATATTTTCATTGGAGGTGGGTTATGAGGCTGATGTGTTACTTGAATGGTTACACTCGTATATTGTAGCTACCATTTCCTTAGTAATGGAAGTATAACATATTAGTGTTAATGTTGGCCATGCTCACCATGGGATGAACTTATAAACAAACCCTTTTTACATTCTTCTAAGAGTCTCAAGTTTTTTTGTGGCTACCTATGAGGGTTTATATTTTCAATGTCCAGCCTGGATAATGACCAATACAATGTTCTTATTATTTTCTACATTGGAATTGTCAAATAATCACTGAGAGATTAAGGGGTAAGTGAAATTTTGGTAGAATACAAAAGAGGAAAAAAATTATTTGGGAGAATATATTAATGGTTGACCAAGAATGCAAGATAAATATAGTCACGAAAAAACATTCCATTTGAGTGAGTGTAGGGGGAATGGTAATTTTTTGTGGAACATTAGAGGATTTCTCAACTTCTTGATAAAATTGTTATCTTTAGTAAGGAATATAGTTTAGGAATTGAATCCCTACATGGTAATGTTAACACAATGGAATTTTATAGACAATCGTTTATCCATTTCTTATGGTGGAATTAATTATTTTTCAACCCGACATAATATTACTTCATTCATTCATGGATGCAAGATTTCATGCTTATGCCATTCTTGTCATCGTCATGTTATTTTGTAGTTAATTAATAATTTTGAAGGAAAAATAAGATATCAAAGTAGAGTCCCCCTTTTATAAATTAGTTCTTCATCGAGAATGTAGATCATTCCATGCTTGCCAATTTTCATTGCAACACATGAAAAAGCTCAATCTCCATGAGAGAAGTTGTAATATTCCATGGACACATGCTTCTCCATTGGCTATATAATTCATATTCAATTTATTATATATTATGCACCAAATGACCAAGATCGCAGAGAGAGAGAGAGAGAGAGAGAGAGAGAGAGAGAGAGAGAGAGAGAACTCAATGCCTTGATAAAGAGAGAAGAATGAAAGTGAATCCTTTTTGAGGTGGAAACCTTATTTTACAATAGAACAAATGTACAAGATGAGATCTCATCCTAAAAATAGGTTTCCTTGGTATATATATATATATAGAAGACCAAGCGTAGAATTACAATCAAAAGGTATAGTCGGAAATACTAATATATGATCGTGGTGGATATTGGTGGCCACCCACCTGTTCCAAATTCCAACTAAGTCATTGTTGTTCCTGAGTTTATACTTTAAGGCTCTAAAGTATACCGTCAAGGAATCCGAAAAAGATAAAGAGAATTAAGATATGTTGAATATTTGCATCCACCCCTTAAGATTTAAGATAAATTAAGGTTTGTAAGTATAATTATTTTTTATATGTCCACAATATTTGATATTGCATCTCCTTAATTTGAAATAAGATTTGTGTTTGTATTTAACAAAAAAAGACCAATTATCTTTATGATACATAATACAAGGAAGTGAACTTTAATTTCTTATTATAAATGGATTATATATTTTACATTTGAATGAATAAATTTGTGTATAATAATACTCCGAGATGGGGTGACACTTAGCCTACGGGAGCAACTTGCCATAAATATGGTTAATCGCCAACCCAAAGCGCACATTCTTGGATGGAGGGTGGCCATAAACGCACAGGATTAATGGTGCCCTCACTGATTAATTGCAGGGGGATGATGTTGGGTATGGGCAGAGGTTGCGCTCTCTTATCAACCTCTTGGATAATTCTCTAGCTCGGCCATGAAATTCACCATTCCGCTTCTGTTCTTTTTCTCTTTGCTTTGCTCGAGGATTTGGCTCTGGTCCTCTCGGAATTCTTTGGCCTCATTCTCAGACTTCTCCAGTCTCTAGGCTCTACCATGCCGAGAGAGAGAGAAAACCTAGGCAGGGACCCTGTTGGTACTGTCGTGTTGCAAGGCAAATACGCCTACACAATTTGGAGAGGGCTTTATCCATAGCCCGAACACAACTAACCGTGAAGCCGCCCATGCCTCCAATGGCCTTCGTGGTGAACACAACTAACCCTGGTCTGTTCTGCTGAACAGGTCTAAACTGCTGCTCCGGGCGACGCTGTTGCTGCTACTGTGGTCCTCGATAAGGTGTCCGCTGCTGAGGCGACGGTCGTCGAGGCATAGTGAACGTGGATCCCCTCTGGAAGCCACGATATCCCGGCATATGTCTCGTTGGCGTCTGCTGCTACAGTGTACTAGATGAACCCTGCCCTGCAGGTCTTGCTGGAGTCCTGGTCTGACCCCCACTAATAAGCTCCTCCTCTGCTATGAGGGCCTTTTGGACAGCGTCGTGCAAGGTTTGAGGCATCAGAATCCTAACCTTTGCACACAGGCTGCCATTAAGGCCAAAAACGAACCTGTTGACCTTGAGCTTCTCAGTGTTCAGATGCGGAGCATACCGGAGAAACTCCATAAAACGTGCCTCGTACTCGGGCACTGTACGACCTCCCTGTCGTAATGCATTGAACTCATTGAGCTGATGCTCAATAAATTCCTCAGAAAGATATCTCTCTTGGAACCGTTCCTCGAACAGTTCCCATGACACGTCTTCAACGACCATGTTTAGCTGCGGTAGGAGCGTCTTCCACCATAGAAGAGCGCTCCCCTTTAGTTGAAAGACCACCATGCAGACCTTTATGTTGGAGGTATAGTCGCGAAGTGCGAAGCACAACGCCATATTCTCCAACCATGCCTCGGCGGCTGCGCCATCCGGGGCACCAAAGAACTCGGGAAATTTCACCTTCTCGATTTCACGGTGTATGCTACCAGTAACGGCCGGTGCGCGTGGAAGAACCTCAGCAGGTGCCGGCGCCCTGGCCTCATCTCTGTCTAATCTGTTGATCAGCGCCTCAGACATGCGCTGAAAAGATCTCATCATCCCCACTACATCGGCAACTGCGATCTGCTCCTGTCCAAGGACCTGCTCGCCTCCCTGGGGGTTAGACCCCTCAGGCGTGGATGCTGCCGGAGGCGTCACACCGCCCCCCCTAGCATCCCGTCGCCTGCCTCCACGGTGTCCTCTAACCATGATTACCTGCACACAGACAAGCAACTCAATCAACAACAAAATAATCAATACTATCATGTCAATGGAACCCGTAGTGAATCCCAAGTCGCGGGTCGAACCCGCTCTGATACCATCTGTAACGAACCGCCTCGTTACGACAACCGTTCGAGTGATAGGTGCAAATTTTTTTTGTTTAAGGTGTGTGCGCGTGTGTGGAAGTAACAACATACTTAACTCGACGTCGCCGCTCGAYGACCAACAAGACGCAACCACGACAAAAGTAAAACTGACCACTAAATACGACTGACCTCCCACCCGTCCTACCCTGCAAGGTTAGGACCTCCATGACACATAAGCAACGCTCAAGCCTGGGTTCCCATCATCTTTAACCATTTAAGGTCTCAGGGATGGCGACTGTTCTGAGGAACATGGAGGTGTCTACATCCCACCCGACACAACAGGCCAAGCAACCAACTGACCACAATCAAGTACAACATAACTAAGAAGAACAAGTGCGCCCCTTACGGAAGGCGCACGACAAGGACTCGGACAACGAACGTTAAATTAATGACAAGGCAATGTCTAAGACTCATCCGTGAATGAATACTAGCTAGATTCTCCAAAATCTCACCTGGCCTCCAAGAGGAATATCGTACCTTACCATGACCTTACAATATTGTGTTTTTAACATAATCAAGCATTCAATTTAACACTTATTAACAATGCAACTAAACCGGTATTATCATTGCAGTTGACAATATTAACATTGCGCTAAAACGTTATCATTAACATTTCAATTTAAACCAAAACTAACATTGCAATTAACCAGTATGATCCTTGCAGTTAAACAATATTAACATTGTGCTTTAACGTCATCATTAACAATTCGAATAGAACAAATACTAACAATTTACATCACGCTTGAAAACAACATCCTTATTAGAAAAAGGCAATAGATAAAATAGCCCTATTTAAATGCCACATATTCTTGAATAATCAGAGATGACAAATAATAATAATGTTAAATGAGAAGGGTAACAATTATTTAATAAGTCAATATTTATCAATCATATCACATCTAAAAACACCAAACAACATGTCACTAATAAAACAACCTTCATTAAAAGAACATTTAAAGGAACATTTAGAGATAATAACAATATTAAGTTATCTAAAAGATTTACCTCCTATCCATTAGCTTAAGGGTCCTTAAGTTATAACATAACATATCAATAGTGTGAACATAACAATATTTAAATGACCCATTTAAAGAACATTTAAAAGAAAACAACAATATTTTAAGTTATTTAAAAGAACTTTTACCTACCATCCTATAGCTTAAATGCCCCTATTTTAAAAACAATTACATCTAAAATGTTGATGTACATGTACCGAAGACTTATATAAATAGAACCATCATCTTCCCATATTGTCGTTAAAGTTGTCCCTTAGCTAAGTTGACAATTTGTAATGAAAAGAAAATCAATTAATTATTCTTCTACCTATTGATCATTCAATAAATCTCCTTCTGCATGTTTTAATAATTCAAAGATGTCCTAGAATATCGAGCTCTCCTACTTGCTGGTTAGAATAATATCAATCCCTATTCTTTGGAATTTCAACACGTCAGGCAAACAATAGTATTATTCCGAATTAGAATTACCAGCTACCACGCTGTCAACCATAAATGAAAGAGTATTAACCCGACTCTGCCCTTCCACCAAGGCAGTTAACAATTTGGTCATTCAACTCCACGTTAACTGAAAACGAAAAGATAAGCGTTCACTCTGCTTTACGTAGAATTCCAATTGGGCAGCGTTCTATAACAATCAATCAATTAACAATCCATATAATTAACAATCAATATAATTGACAGTCATATAAAAGTCCGGTGGGTAGCGTTTCTGTTCTCCCACAGTGCCCTTAATTAATAATTAAATAAGGCCTTAAAAGTGACCCCCATTTAGCATTGACAACCTGGCCATCTATCAGGGAATCCGTGCAGGAATACAAGGGAAACAAATCATAGGTCTGTGGCTGCATTAACTCTCGTTAACATTTGCATTAGAGAATGGCCTTTTGCATTACCAGTTGAGTAACAACAGGTAGCACGATTTGTCGGTGATGTCAGTAAATAAAAGGAGGAAAAGGATTTCGTGGGTGTCCGGCGCGGAGGAAAAGGGAAATGATCCCCTACAGGCTCGCTGCCACGCAGCAGAGGATACGGTCAGCTGCAAGAGAAGGCGGACTCGCCAGGAAGAAGATAGCCCAGGAAATAACGCGCAGAGGAAAAAAAACCCAACCAAACGCAGAGAAAATCAAGCAAACGCAGAGAAATTCCTCATGGACGACGCTGAGATATACAGCCACGCGCAGACGGAATTTTGACCTACATTTGTTGAGATAATCCGCCAGACACAGAGATAGCTTGTGCATACAACAGGCTGCGTGGAATCGCAACGCAGAAGGAAAAAGGGGGGGGGGTCGAAAATCAGGACGCGAGTCCGAGGGGCAGCCTACATGCGCGTCACCACCCCAGGTTAGCAGCAAAAGGATTCAATAGAGAACGCAAGAAGGTGGCTGGGGTGAGTGGGTAATCTTCTCCAATCGCCAGGAAATTCGAAATAAATTCACCAGGATGCATGAACCGTTCTTTTCTGCGTTTTTAACAATTTTAAAATGCTGTGTAAGAAGGAAGAAATGGGGAGGTCCGAGTATTTAAATCTGGTCGTGCTTAATTATTTAACAACCAGGTTAAGTATATGCGTGACTTCAACCTAGAATTAATATACCGGAATTGGCAGCATTCACTTAATGGATCATGTGGAGATGGATGTCAAGCACGACTTCAGTGATCAAGGAAGCCGTGTGGGAGTATCCTCCAAGTTACAAAGGGAGTGTGGCACTATTATTTTCAACAACTGCAGGCATAAATGAGAACCAGTCCTAAATTCAATCGATTCCAGACTTGAAAAAAAAACATGTTTGGAGATAAAATACAGAAGTGTAAAACCTCTACTCGCTGTAAAGAATTTTATTCCGGGATTAAACTGCAAGCCATGTCATTACCGATTTCACTATTCTTCCAAAAACAACCACGTCTAGACAACACCAACGCCGGGAAGGGTTATAGAGACATTGATAATAACAGAAAAGCAGTAAATAACAAGGGAAACAGATTCATCCTAATTAGTTTCATCAGTGAATCATCTCAAAAATCATAAGCTCTCCAACATTTTTCTTTTTGTTTTAAACAATGTACCGCATACCTGGAACTGGCGACGAATGACTCAAAGACGTTGTCCCGCGCTATTGCTCTGCGCCGTGTCCTGCGCTCCTTGCCACTCCTGCTTGCCGACTGCAAAAGGCTCACCGATACCTCCCAGACAAACGCTAGGGGTACTCTGCTTCCCCCTTAGCCCCCCGAGCCGCAAAGGGGCCACACAAGAACCAGAGGTAGACTAGCGTCTCAACTCGCCTCCACGGCTGAGCTACCACTCCAAAAACACGGCTGAGATACACCCAACTCCACACAAGAAAATCCATCAAACCACAATTCGGCAGCGTAACGTTACGCTAACCGTTCATCCCCCCTTTCCTTCCTTTCCCTTTCTTTTATAGGAAAATGAGACCCGCCTACTTTCCTGATTATTAATTAATTAACTTTTAATGACAAAACCTCTAAACAATCTCCGCCGTCCAAGTGTCACTCATCCCTAGGGTTCTCCAATAATTAATTTCTGTTTAATAATTAAAAGTCTAAATTCCTTCACACCCCCAAAAATCGCTCCTTAAAATTCTCCTAGGGTTCCTAGATCCCCTCCCATGCTTTTATTCACTTTCCTAAATGATGTTTCTAAAATTTAGTAATTCCTTAAATGCTGATTCCCTTTTTGCTTTTTACCCTATGTCTCCTACTTTCCAATTTTTTTTTTTTTAAGTTTCCTAAATCCAAGTTTCCTTATTTTTTTATTATTTTTTTCTTTTTCTCTCTCTCTTTCCATTATTTATTATTATTTTTTTTTCTTAAGACCCCCAAATGATAAATGCTCTTAATATTCATTTCAAAATATAAACAAATATTTTTATCATTATTATTATTTTTTTTTGAAATCCTAAATTTTATACTCCCCTCTTTAATATTCTTTTTTTTTTCTTTTTCCCCTTTATAATTTAATTGCCATGGGTTGTACTTAAATTAACCCCCTAATTACTTTACCCCCATTACCTTTTTAGAAGACTTAAATCAACACCTAGAAGGGTTTTAGTTTATGCCTTATGTTTACCTTTGTAGGATCTTTTCTTAGGGCTCGTCAGAATTTGTCTTAGAGAAGTTTTAATTTAGGTTTTGATTGAACAGGGCGACAATTTAATTAGGGGGGGTCATTTTAAGAATTTATCAGGTGCTAAGGTCTCAGAGTCATCTAGGCTGTCTCATCATCGTCCTCAAAGCAACGTGCCCTTCAGGACGCACTACGTGCTCCAAGGGTGCCACTCACCTTGATTGCTTCTGTCATGCGACGTGCCCTTCAGGACGCACCACGTGCTCCAAGGGTGCCACTCGCTGACGTGTAAATCTTTGCGCGACGTGCCCTTCAGGATGCACCACGTGCTCCAAGGTTGCCACTCGCTGGCTTGACGGATTGGTAGACTCTATAACCCCTGGAGTCAACACTCCGCCAGGTGAATCTTGTGGGAGACTAAGGGCTCTAAGGAATAAGGCCCCCGCCTTATTGCGCGCCCCTTACACTCATCGTGAGCGACTGTTGCAGTCTGCCCTCACGGCATCGTGTGTCCTCTCGAACTAGGTAATCATTAACCTACAGTTCGAGCCACGACAGGAGTGCTAGTAGGCTGTGGCAGGGCTGTTGTCCACACCTCTCCCTCAATCTCTCTGGAACTCGTGTGTGGCCTCTTTGCTCCATATGTGAGTCTGGTCGGCAAGCTATCGTCAGCCTGCATCATCAACCATCATGTCAGATCATGTCAAAAACATATCATAAAATCAATAGCATATCATCAAATCAAAACAATATCACCGTAAATGAAACAACTCAAATATCCCACTCCCTGACTCAATCCGGAGTCCAAGGGAGTTCCACTGATGCCTCTACATCCTCAAGGTCCGAAACCCTGCACACTCAATGAAACTGAGTCAGCAGCACCTGTCTACAATAAGGTAGTAAAAATATCCTGTCATATAACTTAACGCATCATATGTAAAAAAAAAAGTTTTATCATCATAAAAATCCAGATCACTTGCGAGCAAGTGTCCTCAAAGAATAAGTTTGGTAAGTGTGCCAGAGCGGGATGTTACAGCACCAAAAACTTTACCTAGATACCATATAAAATAGAGAATTCAAAATCAAATTCTATTTGATTCTTACAAAGAAATATTTGATGAGGTAACAAAAACTAGAGAGATGGGAACCATAGCCTACATTGTAATTTAGAACTCTTATGATGAAATACTTGAAGATGTTAGACTAGAAACAATGGAATGTTTGGAGGAAGCAAGTCCTAGTGAGCTAAAGCTTAAGAATGTGGAAGAGCACAAAGATACTAGAAAAGACGAGATAAGTCATCTTGCACAGATAGACAAATATAGTTTTCATAAATATTTGGTCAATCCTATCAAGCTAAATACTTTAGCTAGAGATTATGTCAAGAAAATTAGTCAATAAATCAAGAGGGATGTGGTCAAAAAAAGATGTGTGATGGAGAGCTTCAGCAGCAAAAGATGAAACTAGATAGGTTATAAGAAGTCCACAAGAATTTCTGATTGTGAACTACCTATATAAAGAAAAAAGAAAAAAGCATCTGAAGCACCAACCCCATAGTATTACATTTTATTTCATGTACAAATATTTTGAATAGATCAAAGTTGTAATATGATCCATCTAGAATAGGAATTGAATAGACACTGTAATTGAAGGGACTCTTTTTTTTTTTTTAATAAAAGAGAGCTTAATATATGGAAGGGGGAAGTTTTCCCATTGTACAAAAGAGATGGTACTATTACCTCCAATTGAATAAAGAGAAAGAGCCAATTTAGAAATTGTGATTGTTGATGAATGTTCTCGAAACTACTCTTTGTATGTGCATTTATTTATTTTTTTATGACTTATTTCTATATAAATTTTTAATATGCTTACGTTTTCATTGATATATATTTTTAATATGCTTACGTTTTTTATTGATTTCTATATGAGTGAAAAATAATGTTTATAGTTAGGTAAAATCATGAATGTGGGTAATACTTTCATGAGAATTGAGTTGTAAAAAATTGCTAATGACAAATTTTTAGCCAAACTATTTAAATTTTTTTGACCGAAAAAATAACACTTTTAACTAAAATAAATTTTTTCAGCTTAAATTTAAATCTAACAACATCCTCAACATTCATGCACCAGATACAATTCCTGAATATTTTTTTGTTCAACAACACAATTTTCATCCAAAAAACTATTTTGGTCGAAATACTGTTTATATATATCGTCCCGATTGGCTGATAGATAGTTTGGATGTCTGTCAACTCTCCCACAAGTTTCACTATCCTCACGTATTTCCCTATGCCCCTTGATATGGGAAATAGAACACCATAGTTAGGGGCCCACCTTTCATTCATTGATTTTCCTTCCCTACCAGTTTC
>ML776783.1:876171-898844 GCA_009831015.1 Picea engelmannii | reverse complement strand
ATTCCAAGATAAATGACCATATACCATTTTCTCCTTCTCTTTATTAGTAAGGTATCTAAAACTAGAATATAATATTTTCTCCTTTGACCATATAGCATTTTCTTTTTATTAATCAGCCATCCAAAAATAGAATATAGCATTTTTTCTTCTCTTTGTTAGTAAGATATGCAATATTAATTGCATTTTTTTTATTTTTGTTTAATATATATAAATCTATATATAATAGAGATTCACATATAAAGGAATAGACGCACTATCTCCATTACATTGTGATTATGAACACAACAACCCCTTAATACACTATGATCCTCGATGCAATCATGCCTAACACATTACGACCCTGAACATGCTAATCCTCTAATACACTATGGTTGCCATTAACCCATTTGAGTTCGAACACAATCATGATTTAATATATTGACCCAATCCCATGAACCTAGTAACCCACTAGTCATATTTGACCATCGTTATCTATATTGACCATGGTTGATGCATGACCCCATGAACCTCCTAACTATTTAATCCCACTGAACCCATCTCATAACCCCTTGACCCACTAACTTCATCGAAACATACCCACTAATCCATTAACTATGTAACTTACTAATCCCTTAACCCATGACCCTCCTATTACATTCACTCTAGTAACCAACTAACCCTTCACCCTTATTGACGATATTGATCTCCATTGACCATTGTTGACCATGATTGAGCATAATTCATCATGTTTGACTATAGTGGACCATATTTAACGTGGTTGACTCATATTGACCATCTTAATAACCTACACTTGTTCTAAACCTGCAACTAGTACACTAGTTTCCATTAAGGCTTAAGGAAGCTTTTCTCATGATACCATTTTACTACTCACTTGGCATCCAACCTCTCAAGTACTCAATGCTCCAACACTGAAATTTTCATGATGGTCCCAAATAGATTCTAACCCTTTACACACTATAATCATTTACCCCTATAACTCATGACATGAAAATCACACCCTAAAACATTCTAACCACTAACTACTATGACCCCAAAGCATCGTTATTATAGCAAACTTGTCACAACATCCGTCAAATGCAACATATTTATAGATTTTGCAATGTTGCAATTTCGACGTAAAAAAAACCTAAGTGACCATTAGTATTTTGACTTGGTCAACATACTAACGTGACCGTTGGAGGGGAAAACCTAGTTTCCAAAACGTCACAATTGTGACATAAATCTTCACAAATGTGGCAAGAACGACGTATATGTCACAAACATGGCAAGAGAGACATTCTAGTGGAAAATGTGGCAAGAGCGACGTTAACGTGGCAAGAGAGACGTCAATGTGGCAAGACTGACGTTATCGGGCAATATGCATTTTTTTTTTAATTTCCTCTATTTTGCGACAATATGGACAATTTTGTCCATAACGCCGCAAATAAAACGTCGGAATTTTTACAATATGTACTAGTGTCTACTGGTTCTTCTGGTTGAATTGTTGCGGTCATGATAGTAGCAATGGGGTATACGGAAATGATATCTATTTTCAATATTTTCTCAATCATATTTTGAATCAGGGTTCGACTCCATGTCTTTGACCTCGGCCACCTATGACTATTTCCAGCGACATTCATCGGTGTGGTAACAGGGGATTTTTTGGAAGTCACACCACTTCCTAGTGTTATTATTCATCTTTCCTTTACCCTTCTTTTCCTGTTTCTTGGACTGCTTGTTGGGACGTTGTTGGTCAGGGTTGTCTTTACAATTCTTTGGTTGTTGTGTATTTGCAGAAAAGAACTCCCATTTGTTTTGGTGCCTAAATTTATGTTTGATTTTGATAGCATCAATAGGGAGCTCCCAATGATGAGATGTATAGGAAATCCATTTCGGTTTGGATGTACCTATGTAGATCCCCATGGTATTTCAAAACTAGATGCGGCTCAGATTCTTTGATACGCAACTTGGTGCAGAAGGTATGGAAAGTATTTGTGAACTATGACATTGTTTGGATCTTCTCTTGCCGTAGTGTGGTACTTATCATGTATTGGTCTTCATACTTATCAACAGGGTAGTATTGTTCCTTGACCACATCCACAAAAAAAATCGCAAGTGGGATCGACCCTATATATTCTAGATTCCTCTTTGGAAATTTTCTCCCAGTAAGTTTCCCACCAATGTTTGACACGGGGGAGATCCCTGAGGAGTGTGAAGGTGATATTTTCCCTGTCAAAAAAATTGTCAACATATAAATAACCTTCCAACAGATTCAACCATTTTTCTAAGAAATCTACATCTATCTGACCTTCAAATACGGGAATATAAAAACTAACTTGTACCTTGAAGGGAGAGGTTCCTCCAAAGTGGCGGCTTGATGAATATGCACCTGTTTCTATTGGTAGTTGTTGCAGGATGTGTGAAAAATTATCCATCATTTCATCCCTCTGTCGCGCGAGAGCTTGCTCAAGCAACAGGTTAATAGAATCTTATGCTCCGTCATTTTTATTTTTTTCCATCATAGATGGTTTCTTGGACCTGTGAGAGAGATTGTCCCCAAGAGAGACAAGCTCGAGACCCAACTTCATATACTCGGACATCGTTGTGGACATGCACTGAAAAATGATCAAGTGAAGCCTGCTTTGATACCACTGATCCAAATTATTTTTGAAACGAAATGAAAGCAAAGGTACTACAATGAAATACACATAAAAATTTCCATAAAAAAAGAAATACAACAATACATGATTTCTATTAATGAAATAAATGTACAGAGACTATAAAAATATAGAGTGCAAGACTCTCTAGAATGGTGACATATTTATATCTAAGAAGAGATGTGATGACTATGCTCATTTGCAAGAAGATGAGTACAATGAGGCTTTGAAGGCATTTTTATGATAAGCATGAATTCTAAAACCCTAGACATCCAAAAACATAACCCCAGGAGATAAAGCGCCAAAAGTCATGTGGGCCCCGTTGGGTAAGTTAGTACGTCAAATTCACGAGGTTGTAACTTTTTCACATGATCTCCATTTTAGGCATATGATAGCCTGTTGGAAATGTATTTTCAATAAATATACATTATTCCATCAAACTCTAACTTTGTCTACATTTTGACTGTGACAAGCCAAGAAAACATTGTTTAGGGCCCCAAAACGGCCTTGGAAGTACAAAAAGATGTACTGACATGAAAACTTCCAAAATAAGCTAGTTGGGATAGGTGGGATGCCACTAATATCCACTTAGATGCTACGTTGGGATTCATGACAGCCCTAGAAGTGCAGAACCCACAATTAAAAAGAAATGTCCCCATTACAGAGAAATGTGTTGAACTGAAAAATGTCAAGATGAGTGTTGAAACAGTTTTTAAAGTTTTTATCTCTAAGACTAAAACTTTCCTTTTTTGGGTTTTGGCTTTTCATAAAGCATAACCCTCGCTATCATTTCCAAAATCCCAGGACCGAAATCCCAACAAGCTTTATTCTTTGAATAATCAAAGCCAAAAACCAAAAGTGTTTTCAAAGTCCTGACGCACATTCTGTAAAGTTATTGTAAATCACGGTAATTTAAACCCTAAAGGAGATGATTAACAATATTTAAACCTTTCGAGATTTGGGTCTACTCAAAACCATATGTTTTCCATACATATTGAATCACGAAATCCCGATCCCCGATTTCCTGAAATAATGGAAGTTAGTTTTTAATCTTGATTAATTAATTTACTAATACGAAAGTTAAGGCCTAACCTATTTTCATCGTGATTTCGCAATTTCGGGAATCAGGGTTTAGCAATGACATACCTCATGTTTCCATGATCCCCGAAACCCCAAAATGTGAAGTCACAAACCATAATAAGCGTTTAAACTGAACTAACTCTGTTTTTAAAAAACGATTAACGGTAATTAAACTTCTTAGTTATTTTCTTATTTTCAGTACCATTGAATGAAATCTTACGAATTTTAAATTTGGGATTGTCGGAATATGGCCACATTAATAATGGATAACTGGTGATTTATGTGACACTAATGTGTATCTCAAAAATATTCACTACATTTAAGGTTTTAAGTTCTTTTCAGCTGCGTTAGTACCTTCACCATTAAATGAGTTAAAGAGAATTAAAGGTCTATGTTTCACAACTTATCCTGGTTCATGTTATCAAGTGTAAGACGCATTCAGCTAAACTCATACACCTCTCTTTTGTGATAGGTTTTCATTCTGATATGAAAGTCATGGCACCAAAGAAAGCACCACAGAAGAGTGAAGATACAGAGGAGATGCGTAACCTAGAAGGAGATATCATATCCGACACTACGTCACATGCCATCGACTCAATTAAATCCTGAAGAGAAATATATGAACTCCTGGATTACAAAATAAAAAATTCTCTTGCTGACTCTGAGAATCACCTTCAGGATATAGAAGAATCGGAGCTTCATAAGATCACATCATGCCCTCGGCTCATGGCATACAACGACATGATCAATTGGGCCTTGGAGAAGGTTGATATCCCGACAAGAAGCATTTTAAACGATGAAGCGGTCGTTGTCGGCTCATTCAGGCTAGAGCATATACAAGTAATGTACAAACTCTAACCAAATCCTAAGTACATTTATAATTCTGAATTTACAACTAAGTTTCAAAGGAAAGAATGTACTAAGGTAGACCAAACATATCCTAATTTTATTGAAGGATGGTGGAGATGTCCATCGAAATTTAGGGTCGATACCCATGGAATTTATGCCACAGCATCTTTGAATGAGTACATGGTCTATGTAGCCATTATGCTGTGTAGACTCTTTGGGAAAAAGAATCCCTTCCATTTCCATGCAGAATGGGTGCCCCTTTTAGAAGAAGCATCAGAAGGATACACTTTTAACTGGAGCAAGATTTTTTCTGATAACCTAGCCCAAGAGGTTTCAAATTACAAAGTTGCAAGATCTAAAGGTCAGCCAGTGGCCTTTCACATGTCAGTGTACATCATGGACGCAATCTGCTTTGTGACTCCATTTCCCCTGATGAATTGGAGTTGGAACATAACCTACTCCGAACCCATTCACGAGTATCACTCTATGCTATGGGAAGAAAATGATAAGAATGCATTTTATGAAATTTGTCATTTCATAGTAATTCCAATGCATAAAATGTTTTATGGTTGTGAACATCAGTTAAGATTCAAGAAGGATCTGGAAGAAATTCAGGTAGAGATCCCACAAATAAAGGTAATCAATGTCACTCAAATTGACAAATGGATAGTGATGCCGAACTTAAAATTACAAACTATTAAGTTCACAAGAAAGATAATCAAAGACCGTCTACCTGAACTATAGAGAAAGTTCTTCCTATTTGAGGTGAAAGATATTCCAGAAGCTCCCAGAGTTTTGGTGCAGTTTCTGGGAAAATGTATTCGTTGTCTTAAAACAGAAGAAAGAAGTTCATCAATGAAGACATGAAATATTGTTTTGGATATTTTCATCATTGAAATAATAAAGAATATAAAGATAGAAATGTAAACGGTTTAGTATTTCACATTCATGTAACCGTTAGTCTTCGGAAGTTAGTTAATGACCAATAGAAAAAAAAAGTTTGGTGATCATGTATAAATATAATTTCACAAGACTGAGAATGGGCCTTTTTGTTTTTGGGGAGCCAATTGTATTAGAAGTTTTCCGATTTACAGTGATATAGATAATGTAGAAGAGATTCTGAATTCTGTCAACTTGAAGCTATGTGTTCCTTTACTTTGCTTTCAATATCTTTCAACATCTTTCTTTTCATGTCTTTCTAATGAATGATCAGCTATAGTTTAACTCAAAATTCTATTGTAGTTTGAATTTATTTAATTATCTAATCATTTACAGCTTTTTCTCTGTGATTTCTATCAGCAGTTTCAAAACCTGTAGGTCATTTGGATGGTTATATTTTATACTTCATTAGAAATCTCATTTTCTTTCCTTCTTCTGTTATGATATGAGATTCTTTCATGATTAAAGCCTCATATTTTTTGGCAGCGTTACTTTTGTTATTATTTTACTATTCTAAAATTATTTCAAGTACAGGAAACAACCTCTAATGTTATTGTGTTATTATTTTGAGTTCCAAAATTCCTTTTCTATTTCATCCCTCAAAACTGAAGCAACAAATATTTAAACATTTTATAATTCAATAAAATTTTACCCCCCATGACTGTTCCAAATAATAGACAGCCTAACATACAACCTGGCCTTCAAGATCAAACTAGCATTGCTTTGGACTTATTTAATACTATCTCGCAAACAACAACTACCCAGGTCAAATTAGAATGCTCATGGGCAGTTATCGAGAGAGACATCAACATCCAAGAGTAATGAGAAGCTAGATAGAGACAGTTGAGAAACCAACTATGATTTTCTCTTCACAATTGATTCTTACCCCTTAATTCTCTTTATATTTTTCATATGCCTTGACGATATACTTTAGAGGCTTAAAGTATAAACTCAAGAACAACATCTTTTTGACATCATTTCTAGGGAACGAAGAAATGAAACTTTTCCCTGGGAAGAACGAGAGTGACACTTTCTTTCTTTGATAGTGAACAAAGGTAGAAAAACCTTCTAAGGCTACCTTCATTTTTCACTTGGCGACTCCACGATAAGTAAACTGGATTTTAGCTAAAGAACACCAAAAAGAACCCAGACGATAAGCGGACCTCGCCAATCTCTGATCTGAAAAAGATTTTAAAATCACGAAGATCCCTTAGATAAATCATTTCATGCATACATAGTATTTGTTAGCCTGATTTTATGCAGTTGAACGTGAAGGAAACACTTGAGAGATCTGTCTTGCTTCCCCCTTTAAACAATACATTCTCTTTTCCTTAAGTATATACCCCAAACTTTCATGAGCCTTCTTCTCACACACTCCAAGTTTTAGCCTCAAATCCATCAATGGCTACACATGGAGGTGCAGGAGCTAGAGGCGGTGCCCCAGGAGGACCAACAGGTGGCCAAGCACTGCTTCTTGGAATCTTTGCTAAGGTATCTACTAGATATGCCCCCCTTGTCCTCCCAGTTCCCCTACATGACCTTCCCGAAAACTATATGAAAAGCCTTCCCAAATTTACATGGGAAGGAGATTTAACTGCTCAAGATCACATAAATTTCTTTGACCAATTTGCCGACATCCTTGGAATCGAACACGAAGATGTCTATTCTAGAATCCTTGTTCAGACTTTCGAAGGACGGGTGAGGACCTAGTTCCAAGACTTAGCAGCAGGATCTCTAAGATCTTACGAAGAACTTGAAAACGTTTTTATCAAACAATGGGGGGAAAGGAGAGACCACCTCTATTACATAACTGAATTTGGAGCCCTTAGAAAGAAAAACTCAGAATCAGTTCTCAAGTTCATGCAAAGGTTTAACAAGTTGTATAATAAAATCCTGGTCGAGGTCAAACCTTCTCAACCCACAACAAAGATGACTTTTGTTGGAGCCTTTGATCCTAATTTCGCTCTATTATTGAGAGAAAGGAGATCAGCAGATCTCATGAAAATGAAAGATGATTCCCTAGAAATCGAATCGAATATGATGGCATCAGGAAAATTAAAAGAAAAAATAGAAACTGGGAACAAAGAAAGTAGGAAATGCAAAGAACAAGGTGGATCCTTAGGATCGGTGAAATCCTCGGGAGATAAATAGATGAGATGGCTAAGGTGATTAGAGAACTGTCAAATAAGATCTCAAAATGGAACTAGATAAATCAAAAAGGGATCATTTTCCTAGGAAGGATTTTAGAAGGAATCCTGATCCTCAGGCCCCACATAAAACAATTAAGAATGAGGATCAAAAAATCCCAACCCCCTTCAAAAGTGAAAACTTCATTGGAGAGGAAGACCTAGAATATTTTGAAGAGTTAAATGAGGATATAAATAATCTTGGCGACGATAGTAAATCTCCCTATTTATCAAGACAATATTACGAAAGATCCTTAAATAAAGAAGTTAGATTGGAAGACGATGTTAGCAATGGTACTTCTGAATATTTGACCTATCAGGGTATCACAGATGATATTATAGCTGAACTACATGAGAAATACAATTTAAGACCTAGGAACAAGAGTCTTCCAACTGCCCCAACAAAAAAGATCTTTCCTAGGGGAAAAACTGATGAAGCAGCTCCAAAGGTTGCTGAGAAACAGATTGTAAAAACCCACACTGCTGACACACAATATGTCAAGTCAAAGTCAATAGGAACACCCTCTATGAAAACATAGGTCCCTATGAGTGAAACCAAATATGCACCACAAAGAAAAGTTGAAAAGAAAGGAATCGAGGCCCCAAACATAGAGAGCGACAAGGCCCTGGGAAATTTTAGTCTGGAAAATGAAATAAACAAAATCAAAATCCCTATCCCACTTGTTGAACTGGCTAAAAATCCCATATAGAGAAAACAAATTGCCAAGATGATTAGATTTTCAGAAGACGAAAGCCAAGCCGATGTCATCAACTTAGAAGATGACAAGCCGAACATAGTTTTTTGTCCACATTTCGAATGTGCGAAAGACATTGTTGCCCCCTT
This sequence comes from Picea engelmannii, assembly GCA_009831015.1. Taxonomy (NCBI): domain Eukaryota; kingdom Viridiplantae; phylum Streptophyta; class Pinopsida; order Pinales; family Pinaceae; genus Picea; species Picea engelmannii. The sequence goes on along the minus strand of ML776783.1, from coordinate 890,310 downwards.
CTATATCACGTTAACCTTGTTCGACCACCTACTCCATAACCACATGCTAGATTCTGGAGCATCCCACAATGTGATGCTTAAAGCCATTATGGATAAATTAGGTCTCGAAATCACTAGGCCTTATGGAGATTTATATTCATTTGATTCAATAAAAGTCAAATGCATAGGCATGATTAAAGACTTGGTGGTAAATCTGTCACAAATACCCGCAAAAAGCATTCTTATGGACATAGTGGTCGTCGATATCCCTCCGAAATATGGTATGTTGTTATCTAGGTCATGGGGTGCCAAGCTTGGAGGATCTCTCCAGCTTGACATGACATATGCTACGATTCCAATTTTTGGAGGACAGTACACGCGTCTATACACAGAAACTAGGTTGGCATTCATGGTAGGTGATCCACATAACCCAAATAACCACCCTGTATATATAGCTGATCAAGATTTAGGTAATTTTATCTTATCCATTGATGACGATATTGATGTAGATATAGATGAAAGTTGTACAGAAGAGAAAAAAAAAAAAAGAAAAAAAAAAGAAAAATGTATATAGCACTGGTGTATGGAAGATGTTTTTTTATGGTGCTTTATCCTACTTTGGAGCTGGAGCAGGGGCACTCCTTGTGGCTCCTGATGATCAATTTGTAATCCCCTTTTCCTATAGGCTACAGTGGAATGTGGACTACACAAATAATGTATGCGAGTATGAAGCCTTAGAGTTAGGGTTAGAAGCCGCTAGGAGAATGAAAATAAAAAACCTTGAATTTTTTGGTGGCACTGAGATAATCGTAAAATAGGTAAACCAACAATATCAGGCCAAACATCCTAGGTTGAGGTCCTACAGGAGTTGCATCTAGGATCTAATCGAAAATTTCTTCTCCTCTGTGAAGGTTCATTTCGTTCCAAGGACCGAAAACCAATAGGCTGATGCGTTAGCCAAAGAAGCCTCAACATTCACACCTCCCACCGCTTTTAAACTGAAATACCACATACAAATGAGACACCGACCTTCTATACCAAATAATGTATAGCATTGGCAAGTTTTTGAGGATGATGAACATCTTCGCAAATTTTTAGAATCAATAGATGAGTTTGTCGAAGCACATACTGATCAAGAAAACCAAAATGATCCTATTTGGATCATGCAGGAAGGGGAGGATCCTCAAGAGTTCCACGATAAAATCGTGAATCACCGAATGCTCGTTCTTAAAAATCACCAGATCCCCAAGGGCCTGATTCCCTTGGAAAGATTATTCAATCAAGATGATATCCCTTTAAGATCCACTCTACAGCCTCAACCTGAAGAGGTTGAGGACTGTGACATAGGTACTAAAGAAAACCCTCGGTTGGTGAAACTATCCAAATATCTGTCTCCAGAAACCAAAAGTAAATACGCAGAGTTGCTTAGAAAGTACAACGATATTTTCACGTGGTCATATGAAGAGATGAGAACCTGTGACAGCACTTTGATTGAACATAAGATACCCCTGAAACCTGGTGTCAAACCCTTTAGACAAAAACTCACACTGATGCAAAAATAATCGTACCACTGAGATACTCTGATTATGTAGCAAACCTGGTCCTGGTTAGAAAGAAAAGCGGGGAAATTAGACTGTGTGTCGATTTTAGAAATCTAAATAAGTCCTCCCTCAAAGACAATTACCCCCAACCCAAAATGGATCACATTTTAGAAAAAGTAGTTGGGGCAAATAGGATGTCGATGATTGATGGGATTTCCAGGTACAATCAAATTGCCATCAATGAACACAATAAAGAAAAAACAACCTTCACCATCCCTTGGGGTACATTTATGTATGACAAGATGCCTTTTGGTTTAATGAATGCAGGTGCTACTTTCCAACGTGCTATGGATATCGCTTTCATTGGAAAAAGGGACAAATTTGTGGTTATCTATCTTGATGATCTAACCATTTTTTCTAAATCTGATGAAGATCATCTGATACATCTTAAGCAGACGTTTGAGAAATGCCGCAGGTTTGGTTTGTCTTTAAACCCCAAAATGTCTCACTTTGCTATGCAAGAAGGTAAACTCTTGGGCCATATTGTGTCTCAAGATGGAATTAAAATTGATCCTAAAAGAGTTGAAGCTACAGATACAATAAATATCCCTAGGAATGTAAAAGAGATTCAATCATTCTTAGGAAGAATAATTTTTTTGAGGAGATTTATCCCAAACTTTGCTGAAATTGTGAAGTTGATCACAGATATGCTAAAGAAAAACAACGAAGTGAAATGGACATCAGAAGCCAAAGAATCATTTTCATGAATCAAGAAGGTTATAAGAGAGACACCCGTACTGACAAGCCCTGATTATCTAAAGGATTTTCTTATTTTCTCATTCACCTCCGAACACACACTTGTTGTAGTACTCCTCCAGAAAAATGAAGAAGGTTTCGAGCAACCGATAGTATTTTTTAGCAAAAGTCTTAGAGATGCTGAACTCAGATATGACATAATGGAAAAACAAGAATATTCTATGGTGAAGGTGTTAAAGGCTTTCAGAACCTACGTGTTGCATTCCAAGGTAATTGTGTACGTACCCACCAGCTCCGTAAAAGACATTTTGGTTCAGTCCGATAGTGATGGTAAAAGAGGATGGTGGATTGCCAAAATTCAAGAATTTGACCTGGAGATAAAACCAACGAGACTATTAAAGGGACAAGTTTTGGCTAAACTCTTAGCTGAATCAAATTTCAGATCTCTCGGAATAAATGGCCTACAGGGAGGTGAAGAGTGTGTGGACATGAACGAGCTCGATGAACAAATAACTGAAATCAGAATCGAAGAGAAGTTTGCTTCGTCATATTGGTACAAAGACATAGTGTCCTACCTATTGACCTTGAAGTGCCCGAGTGACTTACCCCCAACTAAATCTAGAACGTTGAAGCTACATGCATTCAAGTACTATATATCCGAAAGAAAATTGTATTGGAAGGACCCACTTGACTTCATGTTGGTTTGTTTGGTTGAATCAGAAATAGAGAAGGTCATAAGACAGTTTCACGAAGGAGTGTGTGGAGGACATCACGCATGGAGGGAAACGACTTATAAGATCTTGAGGGAAGGATATTATTGGCCCAAAATTTTCTTAGTCGTCAACGCCAAGGTCTGAACCTGAAACTTCTTCATTCCTTAGTATGAACCTTAGTAGTTCCATAAATTTATTTATAAGGTCCTCCATCGTCATTTGTCCAAGTCGTAAATCATAAAATTCTTTCATTTTCCTTTCATAATAGCTTTCAGAAAGGTATTGTTTCTTGAAATACTTCTTAGAGTCAGACCATTCCAACTGTTTCTCCTTTAGGCCCTTGGCCAATTTTAGGTCCTGCCACCAAATGTTGGCCTTCCCTTTCAGATTGTAGATGGCCATTCTGACCTTCATGTTGTTGGAATAGTTGTATATCTAGAAGTATTTTTTGATGTCCAACAGCCATGCCTCAACTTCCTCTCGCGTCTTGGATTCTCCATCAAAGCTAGTTGGTTTAATCTTTTTAAATTCTCCCTCAAGGTGGTCTACTTGTTTTCTTTTTCTGACAGATTTAGTCTTTTCTTCAGCTGAAGGTGTTCCTTCCAACGGGCTATATCCTTTTTCTATTTCCAGTCCTGAGTTCTTGGAGGCCCTTTTGTTGACTTCTTCCTCGTGGTTATCGTCCTTTGGGCTTTTCTTGGTCACTATACTGCACTGCAGGACTTCGTTTATTTCTTGTTGCTCATGTTGTGCTTTCTTCAATTTTTCATTGTCTTCTTTGAAAATCTGTAGTTCAACAATCAGGTTCCTCATTGTTTCTAACACTTCAGTGTGTGAGCTTCCATCATTGTTCTATATTGGATCTCCAGGGGGTCCCTGCCGCAGGTTTTCTCCCATCCTAATTTCTGCATCGTCCTGAGCTGCCATAATTAACACAAAACAGAAATAGCTTTTTCTTTGTAACCATAAGATTTTTTATTAGTTTTACATAAATTGAAATATATATATATATACTAAGCAACTATTGTGGCCCTATTCAGGTCCAGTGTTGTCACCTTTTTTCTTTGATACCATATGTAATGTACCTCAAAATTTACATAAAAAAAAAGAAAATTATTGTTCTTTTTATTGGGTACTTTGAGTTGATATTGTGTCTTTAAAGTTTCAGTCATTCGTCAACCATAATGTACAACAATATTTTTTCCTTTTACTTCTCTAATCGATTTTAACATACTGTCACCTCTTCCTATTTCGGTATTGAGTTATATATACGATCATAGGCACATAGATGGGTATAAATTCGAACACTAATCTATACAAATGAATTAAGCGCGCAGAGGCTAAACTTGGGTAGATTATGGTTAATGGAAAGGTAGTTGGGTTCAACGTATAACTGGTGTAACAAGGTGATAAAAGAAATAACCCTAAGTAGGCCATCCGGGTTCCTCGCCATTAATTTTATGAGAAAACGATACAGGTCGGAACCCTCTCGTCTTAAAGGCTTGTATGCAACATTTAAGGCGCTCTGAGATAAGTCTAATCATTTCAAAGCTCAACCAGCGTGCCCCAATGAAATTTCATCACTCACCATTTGTTCACGTGGCCAGGTACGATTCCCACCCATCCTCCATTGCTCCATACGAAAGGGTATCCCATAGCTTTCACTTCATTCCGGTCTTGGCTTGGTGAAGGAAAATGGAATGCTCCAAACTAAACTTTGTTTTAGTTTTCTGTCTTAGCATCGTGGTCATGCTTCTGTGAAATCAGACATTGTTCCAGGTGGGAGAGTTCTTGGAAGCAAACTCCTCGACGGACAACCCTATGTGAGGTAAGTCGACTTAGTTGTTCCTGTCATTTTGCATTCGGGCCTTTCTGTCTCATTGAGTAGTTTTTGTAAACTCCAGTTCATAGTCAGATCCTTGGTAGTATTCTTGTTTTATATCGATGTTACTATAGAAAAAGGGGGAATCGGTGGTGCTCTAGAAGGGTTTAGTTTTTTTCACAGTTTACCCTCTCTCTGTACTAGCTTTCCTGTCGAGACCGAGCCATCTTCCTCTTGTGGAAGGTCTTATCCCAATGTTTGTTGTAATCGTGCATCTGAGATATTCTATTTTATTTATTTTCTTAATTGAACTTTTGTATTGGGTCTGGCTTCCTTCGTCGGTTAATTCCTAGTTGACAGAGTTTATAACCGGCTTTTCCTTGCATGGGTGTGCAATAGACCTCTCGGTACAATGTTGATCTTGAAGAATTTATGTGTTTAAACATTAAGTTCACTAGTATTATTATACTGATTATAGGTGTCATTCTAATGTCCAGAGGCGGTTTAATCCTTTATGTTTATATTGAGACTATTACACTGGATTGATATTTACTATTACTTTACACTCATTATACGCATGTTATCCATGTTTATGATTTCTTTGAGTTAAATACTGGTATTCGTCACTAATGATGGGCCCCTTTGATATGTGAGGGTACCCATCGGGGAGGTACGAACTCCTCTTCCCATTTTCAGTCTGGGAGGCACGTGGTTTGGCGCCATGGCGAAGGGTATAAAATCCTCTATTACAGTTAAGTTCATCATCGAATCCTTTCTCATTACTTTATGTTCTTAAAATGATTATGTTATTGTTGTCGAATATTTTTTTAATGCTTCACCTTATTTTGTGCAGGGTGTGATCACGTCGTGGCAGGGGAACGTCCTCTTCACTCTTTCAAGAGGTACTCGGGTTCCAACTACAAATCCCCTCCATCCAAGTTATTATGAGTTACATGCACCGATGATCAAAGCTACGTCTCGTTCTTAATACTTTGAAGATCTTTCGTTTCCTAGTTCTGTATTAGTTGTTTTTAAGGGTACACCCTAATTTGTATTAATGACTGGTACTTAGAAAGTACACCAAGCTTGCGCCTGGTTGGATTTGTGATATCTAGATCGTTGTTTTCCTTAAATAATTATGAACATTATGTATTGGGTTTATTTGCTGTGGATATTATTGAAGTAATAGGATTTGGAACTGACATTTCTGTGTTTAACATCCTCCTCTATATTTCCGAAAGATTGGTTTGTCAAAATAGAGTTAAATTCTTTTCTTGAATTGTTCTAGTTAATTTCCCAGAATTCATATTATTATTAATTACATCGTTGTCCCGATATGATTTAACTATGCACGGTATTAAACCTATGGCTAGCACAGTAATGTTGTGTTTAAGGGGGGTTCATTCCCACTGGTACTGTGTGATTGTATTCAAGCCTTCCAAATTTTTGTTTAAGTTTGAACACTTATTTCTGATATAAAAATGGTAATGGTAGGAGTTTAACCTGAGCCTCATTTTCCCCATTCGTAATTGGTTTTCTCTCATATGATTACTTTACTTGTTCATATCATATATCATGTCTTGTCCTGAATTAACATATTGCACTGTAGCTACGCTATGCAATTAATACTTAACTTTTGTTCCTACTTCAACCATTAATCAAGCATTTTATCCATCTCCTCACTAGAATTAAGACAGTTTTGTTCCTACGACGGAACTACTAAAACCATACTAAAGTACCTATACTCCAACTTTTTTGTATTGGGGTATGTGGAGTTTGTTGAATTACTTTCCTATATATATATATATATAGTACCCGACTCTATTATAGTCAGTTTACTTCAACGTCACTGTATCATTTATAAAGATTACCCATTATATAATGTATCTCTGTTCATATTATACCTATATAGGTCTAAATGCATATCGAATATAATCTCAGTGTTGCAGGGTATATTTGCTTAGAGTTTGAACTTGTATAATTACTAGTGGAGGTTCACTGTATACTATAGTCATCTACAAGAAATATAATTTTTCCATAGAAATTGGTACGCTTGGCTACAATTACACTATGCAAGCAATTCAGTTTTCTTTTGTTCAATATATTTAATTGAGAAGATAGTTGTAGAATGTAGTCATCGAATGGCCTTTGTCTAGGTTTATGAATGCACGCTAACTTTAAGGATTTCACTATATCCATAACCAATTCACCCCACAGAGACAGAGATATTGAAATTCAAGTATAGTAAATAACACACAACAATTATATGATTTAACATATAATTGTTCCACAGATATAAAAGCATTCGGACATATAGGGGTTAGAGTATCATATCTGAACTAAAATCACGAAAAAACAAAGGGAACAACCACGTTCCTCCCAACCATAGAACCGAGCAGCCAAGATCACTTGCACGGTTCGCCCCCTAGCCTGACCATGAGTCCATGAGGGAAAACTTGGAAATCCCTCCTCATCAATGTCCTTCAGCCGGTAATCCCCCCTTGCCTTACACCCATTCAGGGTTCATAACAGCTAGGGAAAAAAATCAATAGTTTTCCTTTCCAGCATACTTGGCAGCGTTCTGCCTCCTCACATATGCTTATTTATCAATTTGCCTAGGTCTTTTCTCCCTCCTTTGGGAATTTTCACAGCTTTCTAAATCCCTAATTTTCAGGGGCTGCCAATGGCCAATTCACTGATTTTCCACTTGTAAAAATCAGCCTAGAGGTAGTTCCAACATGTTCCCCTCTCATGGAGTCATGGTCAACTAAATTTAAAATGGTTGTCCCCTTTGCCCCCTGTAATCAATATAAAATATTTTGTTTTTCATACAAGTGTCATAGTGAAATAGCTAGTTGGGACAAATCGGATCTCTGCCCAATAGTCAAAATCATTTATTACAATTATAAAATTCAAAATTCGGAATTGCCATAAATGGCAAAAAAATTTCAATTTCGAATTTACTAAAAACGGAAATAAATTTCCAGCAATTTAAATTCTAAAAATATTTTTATTTTATTTATTTTTCGAGATGTCACAAAACATAAAAATAAAGGGGAAACACAAGGAAAAAGTAGAGAGTCTAACTTAGTAAGGTATCTAGCATTAAAAAAAAAAAATAATTAAACTCAACTAGTAAATTAATAAGGGGGAAAGTCATTAAAACTTGTAAGAGAATATGGGGACACCTAGGAGCGATTCTAGGATTGATTTTAGGTGGGTGAGGGAAATAGGGGTAATTAATTAATTAAGAAAATTAATTTATGGTGCAATGAAGGGGATGGGTGACACTTCTACAGGGAGGATTATTATGAATTAAATTAATGAACAATGAATTAAAAGGGATTTTGAGAAAATTTTTTACTTGGAAACTCTATATAATGGAGGGAGGAGAAGGATGATGGATCTCAGTTGTCATGTGTAACGTTATGTTACAAAAATTTATACTTGACTGACTTAGCTTGTGGGAGTCGGGTTACCCAGCTCGATGAGGAGTGGTAGCTTGACCTTGCGAGGGGAGTTGAGAGATAGCTTCTCTTTGTTTTAGTGTGTGTAGCCCATTTGTGGCTCAGGGGGGTAAGGGGGAAGAAGACTACCCCTAGCGCTGGCTGGGAGGTACCGGTGAAGTCTCATCGATCAGCAAGCAGAAGATGCATGGAGCACGCGGGACAACAACTTAGAGGGGGATACTTGGGATAAAGTACGCTTCCTTTATTTCTGCTTGGTAGATTATTAGTATACTTTATGCTCTTAGTCTGTATGATTATTTGGGTAAAAAAAATGACTAACTTAGCATTTCAATTGATGACTGATTTTCCCCATAGCCTTAAGCTTGTTGTTGATTGATTCCCTGGCCTTCGATCCCTGCATGTCTTGACCATCCTATAGTTTTATTGATTGTGATGATTTGCGGTTTATGTTTCTTTTTGCCTTTGTCCCTAAATCATTGGTCCACACCTGAGCAGTCGTCTAGGAGCCTGATCTACGGTCGTCACTTCGGTGTAAATAGACCTATGGATCTAAACGCTCTGCTTTTATGTGCATGGATGATGAGCGAAGGATGTTCCTGTCAATCGTCTACCCCTGTTGATTTCTCTTGGCGGGTCGATGGTCATTGCGCCTTCTTGTAATTCAAACCTCTGTGTGTTGTTCATCGTCATTCTCTATGATTTAATGACAGCACTTCTCTTTATTTAGACTGCGTTTTTATTCTGATTTGAATGTGAGCTTTGACTTTTATATGGACTGTGTTTGTATGTACGCTGTGGTACTGGGCGTTTTTATTGACCATGTTTTCGATTGATGTTGTTAACAGGGTTAATCATTTATTTTTATTTTTTTTACTGCAATCATACATGCTGGTTGGACTGTGTTTGTATGTACGCTGTGGTACTGGGCGTTTTTATTGACCATGTTTTCGATTGATGTTGTTAACAGGGTTAATCATTTATTTTTATTTTTTTTACTGCAATCATACATGCTGGTTGGACTGCATTTTTGTGTTGTTTTCATTGACTTCGACGCCCCTGGTGTTGCGTGCTGGAGGCCCTTTGTCTCCATCTTTTCATGCTTCCTATCATAGATAATTCGTGCTTCTTTTGCATAGTGAATCGTCCTCCCTCACAGCGATTTTCGTCCCTCCTCGACAGCGATATCAGTGTACATTGTTTATATGACGAATTTTGATGTGTTTAATAGATATCCTGCTATCTTTGGTAGCATTGGGAGGCATAAGTTTTATGGAGAGTTTTTATTTTACTGGCGTTTACCCTCTGACATGCGTCTTCCCTATGCTTGATATTTTTACTTGATAGCGTCCTTGCACAACGATATGTTTCCTGACTATGGGTTGATTTCCTTTGTTATACGCCCAGTATTAGGCGGTGCCATGGTTATACCTTAAATATGCCAGCGATTCATAATTGATCACCTTCCTATTAACTTTAATTAGACAGCGAATTTAATATAGCATTGTGCAGCGATGGATAGAAGTAGAATTGTGGGTGACAGGGTTATTATTCACGCCTGCGTTTTTTTTTGTGATCGAAATGGTTGCGTTCTGATTGCACCTTATGCCTGCGTTTCCTGTGACCACGATTCACCCAGGAGCCATACAAATTTACTGTATCTTCGATAGTGGACTGACAACGAAATTCTGGACAGAATTTTTCACCAATCCGTTAGCGAATACAATTGTGTTAAGTCATCATTTTGCCCTGTTTTATGGACCACGATTTGGCTGGACCAGCGAATATCTGCCTGCGCGTGCGTTTTTGTGTTTGGACATTCTCCGTGTTAAACCAGCGATTCCATGCCTGAGGGTTTCGTTCTTCTTGTCTGGGCATTTCTGTTTCAGGACTGAGCGTTGTATTGATTAATAGAGTGGTTTTTATTTTCCTGACATTCACCTTACCCAGCGACCTCTGGCACATTGCCCAACCAGACTTTAACGATGATTTGCTTGCTACCTACGTTTACCATAAATCCGTCTTCTTAATTGTGGTTTTTTTCTCCACAACTATTAGCGTTTTTAAATTTCTGCGTTGGGTAATCCATTTAATGGTGTGGTTGTTGATAGTGATATGGTGGACGGAGCAGTTTTATTTCTAACAGTGATTTATTGTGGCCAATTTTTAGCTCGACTTGCCAATTTTTAGCTAATGTTAAATTTAGCTGACCATGACTCCATGACCCAAAAAGAACCTTTCATAAATCTATTTTCTAAATCTTGATTTAGTGGTACCTCTAGGGTTTGAAAGCCTTATATCATGTAATTGGTAAATATTTACGGATTTTGTATTGACTTACCGTGGTCTGTCACTAGGCTAAATCATTCTGTGTTACTTTAATCCCTTTTTTTTAAAAACCGATTCCTGTATTTAACATTAGGCAATTTCATATTAACTATGTTTCGATTTTATTTCCTTACGAAGATTTCGTCTAGTATATTATCTGTATCTCATATGTACCTCGGTAACTAGAGTATATTCAACCACTATTTAATGTCTTTGTGATGCAGGAGCATCCACACCTCATCAAGCGAGCCAGCGCGTGGAGCAAATAACAGCGCCAGCATAAAATTTTGAATTTCACCTTGTTGTGGGTGCGCCAAACATTAATGAGCTGATGTAATGAAGCGCACTTATGTTGTATAATAGATATGAAGGCATTTAATAGTTTTAATGCTGTTAGATAGAAATTTATTGTAGATTTGATAGCTTCAGATATCGAGAGGGCAAACGGAATATAGGCACCCTCCTTTGTACATTGTATTATTATCAAGCATTCAGAAGAGGAGAGACGGGAGAGAACTTGTAGAGCCCTCATGTACAGATTGGATTAATAAGAAGAGCTTTTGATTCAATTTCATGACCGGTGTTGTTTTTCTCTGTGTATGTGCTTATGTGTTCATGAGTGTTTGTTTTCCATGTATGCATTTACTTTCGAATATGATGTGCATGTGATTTCAGAGGTTTACTGATGTCTGGGAGAGAGGAGGATAAGTTTCAATTGTTTCTCTGTTGAGCCGGGAGATTCCTGCATAGAGTGCAGTCGAATTCCTCCGCATAGAGTGCGTTGAGGAGGCTCACCGTTGAACTCTTATTCTCGTATGTCCAGGAATTTAATTGGGTTGAATTATAGCCGTGCAGGAGATGTGCAGGCCAGGGTCGAAGTCTCAGACTTGAGTCTGAGTACAGGTTGACAGGAAATCTATTTCAGAGCGTGCATAGAGTCTGAGAAACCGAACGTTCTGAGAGTTGTTGAGGACAAGCGCAAGCGGTGTGCACACTAAGGTCTCTGAAGGAGTCAGAGAATAAAAGCTCAGGAGGGATAGTTCCGTGGAGAACGCATTGGAGCAGACCCAGGAAGGATTTGAAACAGAAGCACTTTGAAGCGGAGGAGATTTTTCAAAGAAGAGAATCGACGGTCAAAGTTCGTGGAGGAGAATCACGAGATCCCGCTGACCGTCCGATCGGGAAAGACTTGCGCAGGAGTTGTCCAAAGGCGCAGGAGAGAACTGCCCATCGGATCTCGGCCCATCGGGGTTCGGGGTTCGGCGTTTGGCGAGGTAAGTGTTTTGTGACTTGCCAAATCGCGAATCGCGATTTTCCGAGTTGACGGGAACCGTTGATCAGAAACAGGACAGGTGTCGCGAGATCCCAGGGAGTCGGGATTCGGCACTTCGGCGTTTCCAAAGTCGAAGGGACCATAAAGGACCAGTAAAGTCCCGAATTGCGACGGGTCCCACAGTGATAGCGTGGGTGTTGACAGGCGTCATCGGGGTTTCGGCATTCGGGATTTTCCAAGGCAAAGGACTCGCGACAGTTGAAAACGTGATCTCGTGATCCCCGATTGCACGAGTGGAAGAGTTATGTGGTAATGTGGGACCACAAGACATAGTGGAAGACAGGTGGCATCAATTTGGAGTTCGGGGTTCAGGGATTGAAAAGGGCAGTGAAACATAACATCGCCATTCCCGATTTCCCGATAGGGGGAATCCCCGATACACGAAAGGGTTGACTATTGACTATCGGGGTTCGGGGTTTGGAACTGTTTGTGCACCGTGCTCGCGCGAACCATGAATTTCCGAATCGCGATTTCCCGAATTCCGAAGGGGAGATCGCCGAAGGAGTTTACTGTGGGTAGCTCTCGAGGGGAGTTGGAAGAGTTTGTAACTCTTCAGGCCTGTGTGTGTTAAGAAGGTCCTGGTGAGCAGCTTGTTGCTGAGGGCAGCTAAGCGTCAAGTGGTATCAGAGGAGGGAAAGAAGTCCTCTTTGTTCAGGTAGCAGAGAGAAGAGGACTTCTCCATGCCGCCCAGAAGAGAGAGGCAATCTCCTGATCGTGAAGACAGGGATGCCCGAAGAAGGGGTAGGCCAACAGGTAATGCTGAGATAGAACGAGAGATGAGAGATCTCTGAGCCAGGCCTGAAGAAATGGAGACCACCCAAAGGCGTGGTGTTGGAGCAGCAGAGTTCAGTGATTCCGAGATTGAAGAGGAAGCTAGACACGACAGCGAAGAGGTCTCAGCAAAAGATGCCTCGACGGAGAGGTTGATTAGAGCCATTGCCAGAATGAGCTCAAAGACTAAAATGGACATTCCCGTTTATGAGGGGAGTCTAAACGCAGAGGAGTTGCTGGATTGAATCCGAGCACTCGACACCTACTTCGATTACGAAGATATCGAAGAGGACAAGAAGGTGAGGCATGCAGTCACAAAGTTGAAGGGACATGCAGCCTTATGGTGGGACGAGCTGCAGGCAGACAGGCATTCCAAAGGCAAACAAAAGATCAAGAGCTGGGATCGGATGATCGCCAAGATGAAGGCGAAGTTCATTCCGAGGGATTACCAGATCACTCTGTTCAGGCGTATGCAGAACCTGAGACAGAAGTTCATGACGGTGAAAGAATGCACGAAGAATTCTATAGGCTCAACATTCGAGCAGGTCACCGAGAGAGTGATGACGAAAAGGTGGCGAGGTATCTGAATGGGTTGAGGTATGACATTCAAGACGAGCTAAGCATGGTTACCATCCGAACAGTTGAGGATGCATACCATATGGCTCTGAAAGCCGAGGAGAAGTTGAGCCGCAAGCAGGGACAGCGAGGGCGAGGCAGAAGCCAGCCCAGAGGCAAAGCAGTTTCCCAAGAGAGAACTCAAAAGCCCAAGGAGGAGTGGAAAAATCCTCAGGGAAAAGTTGAAAGAGGTGGAACCTCATAGCAGAGGCAACAAATTTCTTAGCCGAGGAGGCAGCAAGATGATCAACAAGGAGGATATGTTGACGCCAACACATTTCCTCGTACTCGAGGTAGAGGAAGAGGTCGAGGAGGAGTTATCACATGTTTTACTTGTGGGAAAGACAAACACAAAGCTGTGGACTATCCATATAGGAAAATGGACAGAGTAAAAGCTCACGTCGCTGAGGCGCAGAGGCGTGATGTTGAAGATGAAGATACTCGAAGTGGGAAGTCACTGACAGTGCATAAAGTTCTCTTGAAACCTGAGAAAGAGGTGGAGGACACAACGCAAAGATGCAGACTGTTCCGGACGACTTGCAAGACCAAGGGCAGGAAATGCAAGGTCATAGTGGACAGTGGGAGCATCGACAATCTCGTTTCAAACGAGATGGTGGAGAAATTGGCGCTGGAGACGCACAAACACCCAAGTCCATACAAAGTGTCATGGTTGCAGAAAGGACACCAGGTATGTGTTACAAAGCAATGCTTGGTCAATTTTAAAATGGGTGAATATAGGGATGAAATTTTGTGTGATGTCATTCCCATGGATGTCTGTCATGTATTATTGGGAAGACCATGGCAGTTTGACAGA
>ML776783.1:833801-861945 GCA_009831015.1 Picea engelmannii | reverse complement strand
ATATATATATATATATATATATATATATATATATATATATATATATATATATATATATATATATATATATGTACACTATGTAGTTTCCATTTTCATTCAATACGTAGGTAACTCCAATTTGCATTACAATCTATTTGTGGGGTTTTCAACTACAATGTTTTATCTTACAACAGTAGTAATCCAAACCACAAAACAAATCTTCTAGGAGACTTGACTCAGCATATCCTTTCAGTTAGTATTCTTACAGGAATTATTATTCATAATAGTAATATGATGTAGCAAAGGTAATCCATTCCGAACTAGTATAGAGACATTCTAGCAATTCCTAAGTTCAATAGGATGCATTTGATCTTTCATCCTTAATATTATTTCTAGTTAAAATTAACAGTTGCATTCTATCAAGTATTTAACCATATAACATTCAACCAGAGAAGGGACAAAAATAACATGTCTAAAATAATATGCTGAAAGAAAAAGGGAACAACCACGTTCCTCCCAACCGTAGAACATGGTAGCCAAACTACTTGCCCGATTCACCCCCTAGCCTGACCATGAATCCATGAGGGAGAACTTGGGAAAACTTCTCCTCAGCAATGTCCTACAGCTCCAACAGATTCCTCTTGCCTCACACTCAATTAGTAGTGTTCATAACAATAAGTAAATCAATAGTCTCCTTCCCTAGCATACTTGGCAGCATCCTACCTCCTCACATATGTTATTTATCCAAAAAAAATCTTTTTGCCTAAATCTTTTTCCCTCCCTTGGGAATTTTCATAGATTTCTAAATCCCTGATTTTCAGGGTTTGCCAATGGCAAAATATTTAATTTTCCACTTGTAACAATCATCCCAGAGGTAATTCCAACATGTTCCCCACTCATGGAGTCATGGTCAGCTGATTTTTAACATGGTTGTTCCATTTGTCCTCCTGCAATCAATATAAAATATTTTGTTTTCACACAAGTGTCATAGTCAAATAGTTAGTTGGGTCAAATCAGATCTCTGCCCAACAGTCATAATAATTAATTACAATTATCAAATTCAAAATTCAGAATTGCCAAAAATGGCAAAAAAATTCCAAATTCGAATTTACTAAAATCAAAATAATTTTCCAACAAATTTAAATTTCGAAATTACTTTATTTTTGGGGATGTAACAACTTGCCTTGCATTAAGATATGGTTGACTAAACAAATATTTCACTCCACAATTATCTGTTAGTAATAGAAATTCTCTGCCCATTATGTAGTGTCACCACATTTTTAAGGCGTGTATTACTGCTTCCAATTCTAAGTCATGAGTGACGTAGTTTCGCWMATGTTCTTTTAATTTATGGGAYTCATAACAAATTATSTGTCCTTCCTGAGTTAGGAMACCACCTAGTCCATCTTTACTCACATYGACACARACGGTAAAGTCTTTATCTGGGTCTGCCAYCTTCAAGTTGGGTGYGGTTGTCAATAATTCCTTCATGTTGTTAAAACTATCTTGACACTTATGTGACGAGTTAAACTTGGTCCCTTTCTTTTGTAATGATGTGATAGGGTAGGCTATTTTGGAAAACCCTTTTATAAATCAGTGATAATATCTGGTAATTCCCATGAATGACCAGATATCGGCTACATACTTAGGTACCATCCATTCCATGGTGGATTTTATTTTCTCAGGGTCTATGGAAATGCCTTTTGCTGAAATTACATGTCCTAGATATTTTATTTCCTTTCGATAAAAGTCACACTTATCAAATTTGGCGTATAGTTTGTGTTTCCTAAATGTTTGCAGAACTATTCTTAAGTGTTCTTCAAGTTCTTCCTCTATTTTAGAATATACCAAAATATTGTCGATAAATACTACTACGATCTTCTCTAAGTACTGACTGAAAATACTGTTCATTAGGAACATAAATGTGGTTGGTGCATTAGTGAGTTTGAAAGGTATGACTATGAATTCGTAGTGTCCATATCTTGTTCGAAAAGTTGTTTTTCTTATATCTTCATCCCTTATGCTAACTTGATGATAACCGGATCATAAATCCAATTTGGAAAAGATCTTGGCCCCACCTACTTGATCAAACAGGTCATTTATCCTAGTTAAGGGGTACTTGTTTGTGACATTCCCCCAAAATAAAGTATTTTTGAAATTTAAAATTGATTGGAAAATTTTCCGTTTTTAGTAAATTCAAATTTGGAATAATTTTGACATTTATGGCAATTTCGAATTTCGAATTTGATAATTGTAATAAATTATTATGACTATTGGGCAGAGATTTGATTTGACCCAACTAACTATTTAACTGTGACACTTGTATGAAAACATAATATTTTATATTAATTGCAGGAGACAAATGGAACAACCATGTTAAAAATTCAGCTAACCATGACTCCATGAGTGGGGAACATGTTGGAACTACCTTTAGGCTGATTTTTACAAGTGGAAAATTAGATATTTGGCCATTGGAAGCCCCCCAAAATCAGGGATTTAGATAGCTACGAAAATTCCCAAGGGGGGAGAAATACCTAGGCAAAAAAGGATTGTTCTATATATAGCATATGTGAGGACGTAGGACGCTGCCAAGTATGTTGGTGAAAAGAGACTATTGAATTTTTTCCTTACTATTATGAACACCACTGATTGAGTGTGAGGCAAGAGGGATTTGCAGGAGTTGAAGGACATTTCTGAGGAGGATATCCAAGTTCTCCCTCATGGATTCATGGTCAGGCTAGGGGATGAACCGAGCAAGTGAATTGGCTGCCCAGTTCTAAGTTTGGGAGGAACATGGTTGCTCCTTTTGTCTTTCGCACATCATTTCAAATATGTTATTCTGCCCCCTTCTCTGGCTGAGTGCTATAGGGTTAAATACTTGATAGAATGATATATACTAGTTCTGAATGGATTACCTTTGTTACATCTTATTGTTGTTATATACTAGTTCTGAATGGATTACCCTCGTCGCATCTTATTACACTTATATACTAGTTTGGAATGGATTATCTTTGTTGCACCATTATTATGTTATGAACAGTCCGTATGTTCTTTCTTAGCTGAAAGAATAATCTTGGTCAAACACTAGGAAGAATAAATTATGTAAATTGGATTACTGCTTTGAACAGGATAAACACTATAGGAAAAACCCACGAGTAAATCGTATTGTAGGTTGTAGTTGTCTGTGTTTTTCAATATAAGAATGAATTCATTAATGTGTGTATATATATATATATATATATATGTATATATATATATATATATATATATATATATATATATATATATATATAGGTATGGTTGAATACTTACTATCTGGTACACAAAAATATGAAAGGAAGTATGAATTTTGGCTAAGAGTCTTCCATGTACAAACTGAACAGTTGTGATCTTAGGAGATAATTGTAATCGTGTTTAACGCGGAATTAAAAGTTGATTTGATCTTTGGAACTACAGTTTGAACTGTGAGAATTGAATTTTTGATTAAATCGACTAATATTGATAAAATTACTTGGACTAATCACGACAGGCGCGAAGGACCAAGGAGATAAAAGGACATCTCGAAACTTCAAAGGATTACACAGACCCCTAAATAAGTTGATATCTATGTACACAATAGCATAATCAATTAGAAATAAAAAAGAAAACCTTGACATGATCACGGAATAGAGGCAAATCGAACTATTTATTATCATGCTTTCTGGAATCAATCACATATGAGATACACACACAGTCAGCAATAGTCGAGTTCCTTTATTCAATTCAAGATCCTAATTTTTTTTAAAGAATCCAACATGGTGTTAAATAGATCTAAAACAATGAAATAAACAGTAAGTTATATAGTTAAGAAGAAGGGAACTCCTGAAATCCTTTTGTGAAAATACATTACATAAATCACCCAGTTTTAGACAATTAAATACCCCTTACTGTGTAGTATCCAATGAAAGGAAATACTCCCCAAAAATGGGTTACTCTTACGATTTTGAAACCGATAACATAAACTACATTGATAATAGAAAGGACTATGCCTTCCTCTAGAACAAAAAGGATGAGACGGAGAAGGTTACAGGCACGAAACCTGAATACCTTGGTTTCCATGGGTGGGTGTGGATATGTGGTACCATACTCCGATGAAAACTCTGCAAAAGAATACCATCGAAACATTAGGAAATTACAACAGAAAGATGAATAAAAATAACTACAGAATATCACTTAAACAGATCATGTACTTATCTATGAATTGTCGAGAGTGTGCTCCTTTCCAGTAGTGCCCGTTCCCAAAACCGAATGGGGAGGAGTGAGCTTGAGTAAGGCTGATGGGTACCCTTGCATCAAACAGGGTCCCATATTTAGATCAATATCCAGTTCCAAAAAAGATTATGCAAGAAAATATGATTCTCATAATTAAAATAACCTTTTCAATACCAAACCTCGAAAACACTATTCAGTGGATGAATATGCTCCAGTTACTGAGGTTCAAATGAAGTCAGATATTTTACTTTACCAGACCCTCATAAGTTAATAAAATTCAAAAAAAATAGTTGATTCAAAAATTACCAAATTTTTAATATGCAGATGGATCATAAGATTAACAAAAGAAATGTTTGGAGAACATATTGCTGCGAGACAATGCAGGATCCGCAAGGAACTGTCAGTACATCCCCAGTCCTAGATAATAAATCTACGAGGGGACTATCCGGATTTTCCTAGGGATTACGGGTGATGGGTAGAAAGGATTTACTCAATACCATTCACAAAAATTCCACCAAGACGGATTGTAGAGTCTGCAAACGAAAGTTCATTCAGTAAGGACAGAGCTACACTGCAATAATAGAAATTTCCTTCCACATACCTTTAACCTCTAGAATTCAGGAAAGGTGTCGCGAAAACATAATACCAAACGTTGTTACAGAAACATTAAACGAGAGTGGTATGAGGGAGCCCTAAAGGAAATGCTCATAAAGTACCAGGAAAGCATCAAAATGAGACACCAAACCCTTCAAACCACCCCGAACATAGGACGGGTCAATAATAGAAACTAACTATCTGGAAGGGAGGAAAATTCTAGAACCCTTTTTCCATGAGATTTAACAGTAAGGGAGTAGTTAACCACGGTTAGAAACAGTCACTAAGGCACGCAGATCAATCCATGGCGATTCCAAAGGAAGGAGAACTCGCTTTGAAATCCACAACTAGAGATGCAGGAATAAAGTGAAAACTTACTAGTTGGTAAGACAGAGGTTCCGCCTCCATCATAGAAAATCCTCGCAGCGGTGTTCCCTTCACCAAGGATTCAATATCATAGAGCTAAGTTTCAAAGGACCTCTCATGGAAAAAGAAAAGTTTGGTGAACTAGAAAACCCTTACCTCGAATATTAAAGGCTATGGGTACAAAAGGCCAGGTGATGTGATAGACTTGGTGTGCCCTTAATGGTTAACTTGTCAGGTAATGGCCTCGACATTGTCATATGTCTTACCCCTGTTTAATGCCCTCGCCAAGATTAAATGCTCGTCATACCTACCTCTCCCTTTACATTCAATGGGTTATGGATTAAGGGAGTGCCTTTGTGATTTATAGGAACATCTAACCGTAAAGTACCATGAGCATAGTTAACATAGTGATCAGTTGACATTACAGTTGGACAGGTGGTGCCGAGTGGGATGGCTAAACGGGTAGAGGGTGATTGTAGATTCATACTCTGAATTACCCGAGAGGCCTTAAATAACCACTAACCATATCCTGATGCTTCTTTCATTAAAGTGGTCTATTTACATTGTATTAAAACATTACAAGGAGGAATATAATATAACCCCACTCTTACCTAAGTCATTTTGGATCATGCTTAGTTTGAATATGTGTATAGTCTAACATAGGAGGCTTAGACCATAATCCCCAAAATCGTTGTAGGTTAAACCTGTGGTAATGGTTATAGAGTACATAGATAGTAAATTTATTATAATCATGGGACTTTGAGTAAACTTTAAAAAATGGAGTAGGCATTTTCTTATATCATCATTTTTGAAACTTTAAAGTTGGATGTTAATGAAAGTAGACGATAGTGAGGACTCTAGAAACTCTTCAGAATCAAGCAATATAATGAAGAGCCTACTACTCTTGAACATCAAAGCTATTCAAAGATGAATGTATAAGTAAAAGGGAATAATAATAATAATAAATATATATATTTGGCAGATTTGAGGTTTATTACATATGGTATTATAGCAAAGGTTACAACATTGGACCTGAATAGGGCCACATTAGTTGTTTAACATATATTACGATCTATGCAAAACTAATAAACCTTTTTGTTATAGACCGAAAATCTTATGTTTGTGTGAGTTATAGAAGCTCAAGATGATGCAGAAATCAGGATGGAAGGAAATCCAGAGTAGAGACCTCTGGGAGATCCATGACAGAACAGTGACGGAAGCTCACCCACAGAAGTGTTGGAAACAATGAGGAACCTTATCGTTGAACTGCAGTTTTTCAAAGCTGACAATGAGAAACTAAAGAAAGAACAGTAGGAACAACAAGAGATAAACGAAGTCTTGTTGCGCAGTATAGTGACCAAGAAAATCCCAAGGGATGATAACCATGATGAGGAATCCAGCAAGAGAGCCTCCAAGAACTCTGGGCTGTAAACAGAGAAGGGAGACAATTCGTCTGAAGGAATACCTTTAGCTAAAGACAAATTTAAAAAAGACAAGAAAAGAAAACAAGTAGACCACCTTGAAGGAGAATTTAAAAAGATTAAACCAGCTACCTTTGACAGAGAATCCAGAACATGAGAGGAAGTTGAAGCGTGGTTGTTGGACATCAAAAAATACTTCCAGATCTACAACTACTCCAACAATATGAAAGTCAGAATGGCCATCTACAATTTGAAAGGGAAGGCCAGCATTTGGTGGCATTATCTGAAATTGGCCAAAGGCCTAAAGGAGAAATTGTTGGAATGGTCTAACTTTAAGAAGTATTTCAAAAAACAGTGCCTTTCTGAAATCTATGACGAAAGGAAAACAAAATAATTTTACGAGTTACGACTTGGACAGATGACAATGGAAGACCTTATAAATAAATTTCTGGAATTACTAAGGTTCGTACCATACATCCATGAGGATAAGGTAAAAATCTAGTGATTCTTAAGTTGTTTACCGCAGACCTACACGAACAGAATTGAGTTTGACAACCCTAAATCCTTGAGTAAAGTATTCAAGAAAGCACGAATGTGCTACTATCAATATAAACAATGAGCATAGTTTCCCAAATCCTGGAAGGATAAGAAGCAATATCGTATGAACCAGCGGAAGAAGGGATACCAGCCAGCCTCGTATCGAAATGCAACAAAAATCCTTCCAAGAAAGGATTTTCACTCCAACCATATGAATATGCAAGGCAACGTTAAATCGGTAAACCTGGGAATGAAGAAGTCTGGGGACAGCCCCCGCGAACCACTAATGTGATGGGAATGTGGAGAACCTCATCTAAGGAGGAACTGTCCTTGTTTAAGTATATTAAACAGAATTGTTGTTCATAATTTACATGAAGCCTCAATGGTGGGAGACATGGGCAGAAGCTTGCATCGGATTAATGCAGCCATAGATGGTTGGCAAGATAACCACCAATCCTCCATGGTAGAAATCAAAGGTAAATTCAATAACACCCGAATTTTTGTTTTAATTGATCCTGGAGCTATGTTAAGTTATATCACTCCGGGAGTAGTAGAGTCAAATAAACTTAAGAGGAAGAAACACACAAAATCATGACTGGTACAGTTAGAAACAGGAACTAAAAGGAAAGTGGTTGAATTTATTTCTGATTTCGAATTTAACTTAGATGATCAAAACATAAAAACAAATCTGAATATTCTACCACTAGGATCCTATGATATGATCATCGAAATGGATTGGTTGGAAAGACACAAAGCAATTATAGATTGTTATACAAAGTCACTTAACTATAAAGATGATTGTGACACTACTAGAACAACCCAAGGTATACCAAAACCAGTATCTGTTAGACAAGTTACAGTAATGCAGCTCAAGAAATGTATGAGAAAGGGGTGTCAAGTTTATGCCATCCAAGTAACGAATATGTTAGAAAAAAAAGATAAGCCGAAGCTAGAAGATTTTACTGCCCCGCGTGACTTTAGAGACATGTTTGTTGATGAGATACCAGAATTACCTCCTAGAAGGGAAATAGACTTCTCCATAGACCTACTACCAGGGTCAGCCCCTATCTCAAAAGCACCTTACCAAATGAGTTTACCTGAATTGACAGAACTAAAGATACAAGACAAGGATATAAACAAAACAACTTTTCTAACAAGATATGGACACTACGAATTCATAGTCATACCTTTCGGACTCACTAACACACCAACCACCTTTATGTGTATGATGAACAGTATTTTCAGTCAGTACTTAGACAATTTTGTGGTGTTATTTGTCAACGATATTCTAGTTTATTCGAAAACGAAGGAAGAACATGATGAACACTTAAAAATAGTTTTGCAAACATTGAGAAAACACAAACTATATTTCAAATTTGATAAGTGCGACTTATATAAAAAGGAAATACAATATTTAGGACATGTAATTTCACCAAAAGGAATTGTCATGGACACTGAGAAGATAAAATCCATTATAGAATGGCTAGTGCCAAAGGACGTAGCAGACATCCGGTCATTCATGGGAATCACCGGATACTATCGCAGATTCATAAAATGATTTTCCAAAATAGCTTACCCTATCATGTCATTACAAAAGAAAGGGACAAAGTTTAACTGCTCACAGAAATGTCAAGATAGGTTTAACAAGCTGAAGGAATTATTGACAACGACACCCATATTGAAGATAGCAGACCCAGATAAAGACTTCACCGTATGTGTTGATGCTAGTAAAGAAGGACTAGGTGGTTTCCTAACTCAGGAAGGACACATTATCTGTTATGAGTCCCAAAAAATAAAAGAACGTGAATGAAACTATGTCACTCATGAATTAGAATTGGAAGCGGTAATACACGCCTTAAAAATGTGGCGACACTACATAATGGGCATAAAATTTCTACTTTTGACGGATAATAGCGACGTGAAATATATGTTTAGCCAACCCGATATTAACGCAAGGCAAGCAAGATGCATGGAATTTTTGAGTGAATTTGACTTCGAAGTCAAACATATCAAGGGTAAGGAAAATAAGGTAGCAGATGCACTAAGTAGAAGAGTCCATGGGTTATTTGAAATAAATATCAGTAGGGCAGAAAGTGATCTGGAACAAAGAATAAGGACGACAGGTTTTAATGACGAAAATTACACTAAGGTAATGGCCGAATTACAAAACAGTACCAAAAACTAAGATAAACCATATCTAAGTATCAACAAGAAGGGGCTACTACGATTTAAAAATAGACTTTACATACCAAATTCAGCAGAATTAAAGTTGATAGTCTTGGACAATGTGCATAAGAAACCGTATTATGACCATTCAGGATACCAAAAAATGATAACGACACTTAGAAGACTATTTTACTGGCCTAATATGAAGGGTGAAACAACAAAATACTTGGCTAGGTGCCAACATTGTCATCAAGTTAAGGCCAAACACCAACATCCAACCGACCTATTATAGCCATTACCAGTAACAGAATGGAAATGGGAGACCATATTGTTGGACTTTATAACAGGTTTGCCAAAAAATCAGAAATAGAATGACTCTATTATGGTTGTAATCAATAAACTCAGTAAGTCTACACACTTTATTCCTGTAAAGTCTACTTTTAAAGCTACAAACATTAATGAAATATTTATGAAAGAAACTTTTAGACTTCATGGTATTCCTAAAATGGTGATTTCAGA
Organism: Picea engelmannii; assembly: GCA_009831015.1. Taxonomy (NCBI): domain Eukaryota; kingdom Viridiplantae; phylum Streptophyta; class Pinopsida; order Pinales; family Pinaceae; genus Picea; species Picea engelmannii. The sequence goes on along the minus strand of ML776783.1, from coordinate 852,112 downwards.
TAGAGACGTAAAATTTACATCTGCTTTTTGGAAGGAATTGTTTGCAAGGCTAAATACTAATCTGAATTTCAGCACGAGTTGTCATCCACAAATGGATGGACAGACCGAGAGGACAAACCAAATCATAGAGGATATGCTCTGCATGTACGTAAGAACAAAACCAAACAAATGGGAGGACTATCTACACTTGGTAGAATTTGCATATAACAATGGGTACCAAACTTTGGCTAAGTTAAGCCCTTTCGAGGTATTGTACGATAGAAAGTGCACGACTCCAATTAGCTGGGATAACCCGACTGACAGAATCATGGTTGGACCAGAGATGCTCCAAGAAATGGAGAACATGGTAAGAAAGGTACAACATAACTTAAAAGAAGCACAAGACATACAAAAGAGCTATGTAGATCAGAAAAGAAGACACTTGGAATTTCAAGTGGGAGACCATGTGTACTTGAAGGTCAAAGCCCAAAAAATCTCATTGAAGTTAGGGATTTGTGACAAGATGGCACCCAGGTTTTGTGTGCCCTTCGAGGTACTAGCTCGAATTGGACCCATAGCATACCAACTTGCACTTCCAACTAATCTAAGAATTCACAATGTATTTCATGTTTCTTTGTTGAAAAAGTATGTTCATGACCCTACTCATATGATTGATTGGGACTTGGTGCAGGTGGAACTAGAAGGAAAGTTCCAGGCGGAACCCCTGCATATTCTAGACTGAAGAGAAATAGCACTTTCGAATAGAGCCATCTCTCAGGTAAAGGTGCAATGGAAGCACTTTAGTCTTGAGGAGGCCACTTGGGAGTTGGAGGGAGATTTGCGAAAATCTCATCCAACCCTATTCCAAGAAAGGAACAAACACTGAGGACATTGTTTTATTGAAGGGGGAAATGATGTGACATTCCCCAAAAATAAAGTATTTTTGAAATTTAAAATTGATTGGAAAATTTTCCGTTTTTAGTAAATTTGAATTTGGAATAATTTTGCCATTTATGGCAATTCTGAATTTCGAATTTGATAATTGTAATAAAGTATTATGATTGTTGGGCAGAGATTTGATTTGACTCAACTAACAATTTAACTATGACACTTGTATGAAAACATAATATTTTATATTAATTGCAGGAGACAAATGGAACAACCATGTTAAAAATTCAGCTGACCATGACTCCATGAGTGGGGAACATGTTGGAAATACCTTTGGGCTGATTGTTACAAGTGCAAAATCAGATATTTGGCCATTGGCAGCCCCTGAAAATCAGGGATTTAGATAGCTACGTAAATTCCCAAGGGGGAAGAAAGACCTAGGCAAAAGAGAATTGTTCTATATATAACATATGTGAGGAGGCAGGACGATGTTGAGTATGCTGGGGAAAAGAGACTATTGAATTTTTTCCTTGCTGTTATGAACATTGTTGATTGCGTGTGAGGCAAGAGGAATATGCAGGAGTTGAAGGACATTGCTAAGAAGGAGTTTCCAATTTCACCCTCATGGATTCATGGTCATGCTAGGGGGTGAATCGAGAAAGTGAATTGGTTGCCCAGTTCTAAGGTTGGGAGAAACGTGTTTGTTCCTTTTGTCTTTCGCACATCATTTCAGATATGTTATTTTTCCCCCTTCTCTAGCTGAGTGCTATAGGGTTAAATACTTGATAGAATGATATATACTAGTTCTGAATGGATTACCTTTGTTACATCTTATTGTTGTTATATACTAGTTTTGAATGGATTACCCTTGTGGCATCTTATTACTGTTATATACTAGTTTGGAATGGATTATATTTGCTGCACCATAATCATGTTATGAACAGTCCATAGGTTTTTTCTTAGATGAAAGAATAAGCCTGGTCAAACACCAGGAAGAATAAATTATGTAAATTGGATTATTGCTTTGAATAGGATAAACACTATAGCAAAAACCCACAAGTAAATCGTATTGTAGGTTGTAGTTGTCTTCTTTTTGCAATACAAGTATGAATTCAATAATGTATATATATATATATATATATATAGGTATGGTAAAATACTTACTATCTGGTACACAAAAATATGAGAGGAAGTATGAATTTTGGCTAACAGTCTTCCATGTACAAACTGAACAGTTGCGATCTTAGGAGATAACTATAATCATGTTTAACGTGGAATTACAAGACGATTTGGTCTCTGGAACTACAGTTCAAATTGTGAGAATTGAATTTTGGATTAAATCAACTAATATTAATAAAATTACCAAGACTAATCACGAGAGGCGCGAAGGCCCAAGGAGATAAAAGGACATCCTGAAACTTCACAGGATTACACAGACCCCTAAATAAGTTGATAACTATGTACACAATAGTATAATCAATTAGAAATAAAAAAGAAAACCTTGACACGATCATGGGATAGACGCAAATCGAATTATTTATTATCATTCTTTCTGGAATCAATCACATATGAGATACACACAGAGTCAACAATAGTCGAGTTTCTTTTTTCAATTCAAGATCCTAATTTTTTTTAAAGAAGCCAACATGGCGTTAAATAGATCTAAAACGATGAAATAAACAGTAAGTTATATAGTTAAGCAGGAGGGAACTCTTGAAATCCTTTTGCGAAAATACATTACATAACTCATCCAGTTTGAGACAATTAAATACCCCTTACTGTGTACTATCCAATGAAAGGAAATACTCCCCAAAAACAGGTTACTCTTACAATTTTGAAACCGGAATAGAAACTACATTGATAATAGAAAGATTGGAAAGGACTATGCCTTCCTCTAGAACCAAAAGGATGAGACGGAGAAGGTTACGGGCACGGAACCTGAATACCTTGGTTTCCATGGGCGGGCATGGAGATCCAATACCATACTCTGGTGAAAACTCTACAAAAGAATAACATCGAAACATTAGGACATTACAACAGAAAGATGAATAAAAATAGCTACAGAATATCACTTAAACAGATCTTGTACTTATCTATGAATTGTCGATAGTGTGCTCCTTTCTAGTAGTGGTCATTCCCAAAACTGAATTAGGAGGAGTGATCTTGAGTAAGACTGATGGGTACCCTCGCATCAAACAGGGTCCCATCTTTAGATCAATATCCAGTTCCAGAAAAGATTATGCAAGAAAATACAATTCTCGTAATTAAAATAACCTTTTCAATACCAAACCTTGAAAACACTATACAGTGGATGAATATGCTCTAGTTACTGAGGTGAAAATGAATTCAGAGATTTTACTTTACCAAACCCTCATAAGTTAATAAAATTCAAAAAAACAATTGATTCGAAAATTACCAAATTTTTAATACGTGGACGGATCATAAGATTAAAAAAAGAAATGTTTGGATAACATAATGCGGTAAGACAGTGCAGGATCCACAAGGAACTATCAATACAACCCCATTCCTAGATAATGAATCTACGAAGGGACTATCCAACTTTTCCTAGGGATTATGGGTGATGGGTAGAAAGGATTTACTCAATACCATTCACAGAAATTCTACCAATATGGGTTACAGAGTCCGCGAACGAAAGTTCATTCAGTAAGGATAGAGCTACACTGCAATAATAGAAATTTCCTTCCACATACCTTTAACCTCTAGAATTCAAGAAAGGTGTCACGAAAACGTAATACCAAACGTTGTTACAGAAACAGTAAAAGAGAGAATTACAAGTGAGCCCTAAAGGAAATTCTCACGAAGTACCAGGAAAGCATCAAAATGAGACACCAAACCCTTCAAACTACCTCGAACAAAGGACAGGTCGATAATAGAAACTAACTATCTGGAAGGGAGGAAAATTCTAGAACCCTTTTTCCCTAAGATTTAACAGTAAGGGAGTAGTTAACCATAGTCAGAAACAATCACTAAGTCATGCGGATCAATCCATGGCGATTCCAAAGGAAGGAGAACTCGCTTTGAAATCCACAACTAGAGATGCAGGAATAAAGTGAAAACTTACCAGTTGGTGAGACATAGGTGCCACCTCCATCAGAGAAAATCCTCGCAGCAATGTCCCCTTCACCAAGGATTTGATATCGCAGAGCTAAGTTTTGGAGGACCTCTCATGCCAAAAGAAAAGTTTGGAGAAGTAGAAAACCCATACCTCCAATATTAAAGGCTATGGGTACAAAAGTCCAGGTGATGTGATAGACTTGGTGTGCACTTAATGGTTAACCTGTTAGGTAATGGCCTCGACATTGTCATATGCCTTACCATTATTTAATTCCCTTTCCATGATTAAATTCTCAGCAGACCTACCTCTCCCTTGACATTCAATGGGCTACTGTAACGAGCCTCCTCGTTACGACAACAACTCTGATAACAGGTGCAAATTTTTTTTTTGTTTAAGGTGTGTTCACGTGTGTAAAAAGGAACAGACAAACTTGACTCTACGTCGCCACCCGACAACTATCAATACGCAACCACGATGATCACAACAAGAAGACATAAGGCGCACAACAAGTAACTGCAAGCATTAATGACCATAGACATAAGGCGCACAACAAGTAACCACAAACATGTAACATCACATTGGGTTATGCACAGTATGAACACAGAAGGAAGAATCCTTGTGGATTTTACTATTTCTACACAGGAAAGCAAGGCGTTTAATTTTAGTTCCCTGCTCCAGAGAGAGAGAAAGTCAAATAGGCTCCTAGCCGACTGCTCAGGCAGAAACTAGTAATCTCCATCAGGTATGTCGCAAGAGTGGAAACCTTGCCTTTAAAGGGCCCGAGACTCTTGATACGGCACATGATTCTTACACAAATAATCACACGGAAGACTTATATACTAGGCTACATGGAGGTGTCTACATCTTGCCCGACACTAGCAGACTAAGCACCCATAAGTTTACGACCTGATACAACATTAGCTGAACAAGGACTACAATCTACCCTAGTCTTAAATAATGTACAATTGGTAACTGCAATCCCCGTTTACTGAATTATAAGAATTGATTGCACATAGATTCAAGGACCTTTCTTTTTATAAGTCATCATTCCCAAGGAAATTATATTAACAGATTCATGACATATCCATGTCATCCCCTTCCTTATTACACTAACATTCAATTAAAATGACAAGGACTTTACATGTTATTTGTTATTAATAAAAATGAAACCACACTAACCTTAGCATAACATAACTGTATCCTCACCTTTATATTCTAAAATACATTTCAATTAAAATACAATGACTTTACATTTCATTTGTTTATTATTAACCATGAAACTATACTAACTTATCCGGAAAAATACCCACATCATTACCTTGTACATTACCATAGCATTGCACTTAACTTAACAAGAACCTTGCACTTTATTATTATCACTACCATGAAACTACAATGACATGACATAATTAACCATATCCTTTCTTTTTATATTAAAGTAGCATTTAAAATTAATAACAAGAACTTTGCTCATTATTGTTATCACCACAATGGAACTACAATAACCTGACATAAACAACCAGATCTGTTCTTTTATATAAAAGTAGCATTCCCATTAAATAACGAGAAATTTACATTTTAATATTATTAATAACATTTGGAACTACAACCTCCAGATTAGAACTAACCATGAAGATACCTTTATACTGATAGCATTGCATATTTAAACAATATTACTAACTAAAAACTAAAATAACATTACTATATAAAGAAACTAAAATGACTTTACTAATTGAAGAAACTAAATACCTTATAGTGCCAGAACATTATAGTCGTTGTTCAATAGTTACTTGGAAATTTGGTTACTACCACAAACCATAGCATTTACATTTAACTAGACATTACCTGATCATTCCATAAAGCACACTGTCAGTGGAATAAACGACCCAGGCACTAAACCACCGACATTAAAAATTGGCAGAGAGAAACTTGCAGTTAGGCGTGCAGGCCTGAAGTCAAGGAAATTTAAGGGCGCACGTCGGAAATTCGACATCAAGCGGTTGGTCTTTTGGCTACCATCAAGCTGGGTCATTAACCGAATCAGAACCAATCTAACATGCATCGAGGGAAACCTAAGTCTGACAGCGTGGAGACACCCTTTTGACCGCCAAAAGGATGTAATGGAAGGCAGCATAACCGACACATCACTAGGAATCAAGAAGAGGACGGAGGAATCACTGGGAAATGGATCCCTTACGTGGAGAACAGAGCAGGCCAGCTGTCAACGAAATGAGGTAGTCAGGCGCGTAGTAAAATCGATCTGGGTCTAAATATTATAGTCTATTAACAGTGGGTAACTGATTATAATTAATCGATTTTAGAATCACTTCGCTATAAATGTTTGCAATGCTAGAACATGGCACTCTACCATCATACAACATTATGGCACATAAATATTTGCAATGCTAGCACCTGTCACTCTACCCTCACACCTTCATGAACACATACTCGACATACATTAATCGATTATGGAATCGTTAGCTCCGATAGAGTGGGAAATTCGAAGGGTTAAGTAAGGATTTAGTTGGGGCTCCACGATTTTCTGTTGATTATGTCCACATGTAGCCTGAATTCACATATCCATGACAGGCGAACTCTCAGTAGCTAAGACAGGTTGTACGGCAGGGTCTGTGACAGACGGAAAGGCCAAACAGTTCCAGAATGAAACTCAGACAGGGCGACTGCCAAGGCGCAAACGGTGTATAGAGCACCTTCAGAAGTTTTTATTTAACTCAATTGAACGTCGAACATATTAAGGGGTCTTACGCGCAGGGAATCTTGGGAGGAGATCAAAAAAGGATGCAATGAATCATTAAAAAGAGAAAAATATTAGCCTACCACCCTCGATAGACTTCAAAAAGTGCTGAAAGAGGACTATTATTCCAGCGAAGACATAACCCTACCAGCATCTTTGTCCGCGCTGAGGATGGCTCACCATTATGTTCTTGTCGAACCTGAATTTGCAACATAACTCGTTACATGCAGAGAGGAGGACTATCCACTAATTTTTTTTGTGTTTTGGGGAGAAACATGAGAGCGTTCAACAAGAAAAGTCACTTGTTTTTTTTTTTTTCTCCCTTTTTCTTATTTTATACAAGGGTGTTATGTGCGTTGCAAGGTAAGGTGCAGAAGAATGAATGTTTAACAGCAAGAGGAAGGATCACCCTGGTACGATCGGGATTAAAGCAGGGTTTAAGTCTGTCTTATTAACACTTACCCAACCCACATCCGAATCCAAAACTCAGTGCCTCCTTACAATCGAAAATACCCAAGGCAGTTTTCTTCCGTAACAGGCCTACAGGGCAGAATGCCAGAACTAGGTTTTCACAAAAGGTAAAGATGGAAACGGGACAGAACCCAATTTCAGAACCCAAGTACTAATGAAATTCCAAGGAAAAAATTTCCAGAACGAATTCGCCCTTTCCCCATCAAGAGCCAATCCAAATTTTTATATATATGTACACATTTTTTTAAACTAGCAGTGCTAAATAAATTTTTAACAAAGGTGACTAACAGCCATAAAAATTTCCATCACTACGCCAATAACGGAGGTAAGAAATTTTATCAACAAGGGTAAGTCGTAATGCATTCTAAACTACTAAAACACAAATCATACCGTTGCCTCAACGTCGTCCTCATGCGTCGTCCGCGCTCCGTGTCGCTCTCACTCGCCGGCCGTAGAGACCTCACCGGTACCTCCCAACCAATCTCCAGGGGTACTCTGCTTCCCCCTTAGCCCCCCGAGCCACAAAGGGGCCACACACAGTCCAGATGGTACACCTAGCTTCCCATCTCGCCTCGCAAGGCTGAGCTACCACTCCAATACAAGCTGAGAAATTCCCAACTCCTCACAAGCAATCAGTCCAGTTCAATTTCGGCAGCATAACGATACCTAACAGCCCATCCCTTTTCCCCTCATCCCCATTTCTTTTATAGAGTTTTGAGACCCCCTCTTTCCCTAATCACATTTAATTTAAGTTTTAATGAAAATCCTCTAAAAATTCTCTGTCTTACAAGTGTCACTCATCCCCCACGTTCTCCAAATTATTTTCTTTAAATTTATTAAAAGGCTCATTTCCCTATTTTTATTATTCCCTTTCTTTCCCCTTTTTTTTTTTTTTTAAACCAGAAAGGTAAATGCGCTAATTAATATTTTCATTTTATTTTTAAAATCATAACTTTTAATACTCCCGCACATTAAATAATTTTATTACTTATTAATTGTTTATGTTTCCTTTATTACTTTGTTTCCCTATTTTTATTAATCCCTCCCTTTTTTTTTTAAAACCAAAAAGGTAAATGCGCTAATTAATCTTTTCATTTATTATTTATTTAATATCTTTTGTTCTTCCACAAGTTAGGAATTAATTTCTTCTTTGTAAAATTTTAAAACCATTAGTTTTAATTTAAATCTTACCCTCGTCATCACCCCAAGAATTTTATGAAGACCCAACTATTACTTAGGTGGGTTCTTGTTTAAAGTGTTATTTTTATTCCAGGGTCTGTTCTTAAGGCTAGACTAAAATTTTACCCTTAAAGTTTTAAACTCAGTACTTAGATTCTGAATTGGGTGACACTGGGTTAGGGGAGTTGTTTAAGGATTTCTTAAGGCATTATTGTCTTAGGGCTATTTAGGTTTGTTTCCTTCATCCACATCAATGCGACGTGCCCTTCAAGAAACACCATGTGCTCCAAGGGTGCCACTCGCCTCGTTCATTTCCTTTGCGTGACGTGCCCTTCAGGATGCACCACGTGCTCCAAAGGTGTCACTCGCTTCTTGTGTTTCTTTTATGCAACGTGCCCTTTAGGATGCACCACGTGCTCCAAGGGTGCCACTCGCCAACTAGACTTATTGGTAGACATCTATAACCCATGGAGTCAACACTCTACTAGGTGAACTTGTGGGAGACTAAGGGCTCTAAGGAATAAGGCTCCCGCCTTATTGCGCGCCCCTTAGAATGATCGTGAGCGACTGTCGCAGTCTTCCCTCACGGTATTGTGGATCCTCTCAAACTAGGTAATCGTTAACCTACAGTTCGAGCCACGACGGGAGTGCTAGTAGGCGGTGGCAGGGCTGTTGTCCACCCCTCTCCCTCAACCTCTCTAGAAATCATGTGTGGCCCCCTTACTCCATATGTGAGTCTGGCCGGCAAGCTATCGTCAGCCTGCATCATAGACAATCGTGTCAGAACATGTCAACATTAAATCATCAAATCAATGAAATATCACAGTAAATAAATCAACCCAAATAGCACACTCCCTAACTCAATCTGGAGTCCAAGGGGTTCCACCAATGCCAATGCATCCTCAAGGTCCAAAACCCTGCACACTCAATAAAACTGAGTCAATAGCACCTGTCTACATCAAATAGTAAAACATCATGTCGTCTATCATAATGCATCATAATCAAGTATAAGTGTTTTAACATCAGAAAATTCCAGATCACTTGCGAGCAAGTGTCCTCAAATAATAATTTTTCTCAGTGCACCAGAGCAGGATGTTGCATACACCCACTCTTGGTCTAAACTTCATCCCGAAGTTTCTCAGTATAAATACCAAAATAAAAGTATGACAGTATCATTAGTCTATCTATCAAACAAAAATGGAAACTGTTGGCGCATATCATATGCGTCCTCCCAGGTCGCCGAGTGCAGACTATAACTGTCCCAATGGACCTTGACCTGATCTACCGTTCGACGTCGTAACTGTCGAACGCGATGATCTAAGATGTGGACTGGCTCAGCCGTGATCACTCCCTCGTCCGATACCTGCAAGGAAATCATGTCAATCACATGTGTAGGATCACTAATATAATGTCTCAAAACAGATACATGAAAAACATCGTGCAGACGCCTCAAAGAATTAGGCAAGGCTAGTCGATAGGCCACGGGCCCCTTTCTCTCCACATTCTCAAAAGGTCCCATGAACCTAGGAGAGATTTTAGCTCCCTTTCCAAACTTGATCGAACTCTTATGCGGTTTAACTCGTAAGAAGACTCGATCACCGACCTCGTAACTACGGTCGACTCGGTGCGCATCGGAATAACTCTTCTGTCGATCCTGTGCTTCTTTTATCCCTTGTCTTATGGTTTGAATTTGCTCTTCCATTTCTTGGATCACTTCTGGTCCCACCAGGACTCTATCCTCAATCCGATCCCAACTCAAGGGCGTCCGACACGGTCGCCCATAAAGAAACTTGAAAAGCGCCATCTTAATGGTGCTCTGTTGTTGTAAGCGAACTCTACTAGAGGCAAGAATTCCTCCCAACGCTTTTGTTGGTCCATCCCGTACATGCACAACATGTCTTCCAAGGTCTGGTTCATTCATTCTGTCTGTCCATCCGTATTTGGGTGATACGCAGTACTAAAGTTAAGTTGGGTCCCCAAAGCCTCTTGGAAACTCGTCCAAAATCGTCCAGTAAACACCGATCCTCGATCGGATATAATATTTTTAGGCATGCCATGCAGCCTCACAATATCACTGATGAAAACTCTCGCTATGTCAGGTGCTTGATATGTCGTACGCATAGGAATAAAGTGAGCACTCTTCATCAGAGTGTCTACTACTACAAAAATCGCGTCGTGTCTCCTTGTCGTCAATGGCAATCCAACAATAAAATCCATCGAAATAACTTCCCATTTCGATTCTGGGATGGCATGTGGTTGAAGTAAACCTACCGGGTGTCTATGCTCATCCTTTACCTACTGACACTCTAGATATCTAGCCACAAAGTTGACTATATCAACCTTCATTCCCTTCCAGAAGAATAAGGGTTTAAGGTCTTCCCTCATCTTCGTGACTCCTGGGTGCACCATGTAAACTGTTCTATGAGCCTCGCTCAGGATCAACATCCTCAACTCGTCATTTGGCGGTATGTAAATCCGACTTATAAACCTCATTAAACCATCGCTATCAAATGAATATCCCTCATATCGTGTTACCATCATTGTGTTTTGTCAGATAAAATCCTCGACTTCTTTGTACCAGTCGTCATCACGCTGTAAAGTGAGAATATTCTCACGTAGATTTGTATGAAGAGGTAACACCAAAAAGATGCGTGGCCTCCGACTCAAGGCATCTGCCACTCGGTTCACTGTTCCCTTTATGTAAGTAATCTCGAAGTCGTACTTGCTAAGCAATTCCGACCAACGCCGTTGTCACGTGTTCAAGTTGCTTTGCGTAAAAATGCGTTGCAGTCCACAATGGTTAGTCCTTAGTTCAAATTTTTGTCCAACAAGGTAGTGTCTCCAAACCTTCAAGGCATATACGATGGCTAATAACTCCAAATCATGTGTCGCATAGTTTTCCTCATGCCTTCTCAGTTTCCTCGAAATGTAAGAATCACTCGTCCGTCTTGCATCAAGACTCCGCCTAAACCTTCCTTGGATGTGTCAGTGCATACCGAGAAGTCCGCATCCATGTCAGGGACCTTTAGTATTGGCGCTGTGGTCAACAACTCTTTAAGCCTCCGAAATGCCTCCGCGCATTTCTCGATCCAAACAAACTTCTTGTTTTTCTTCTACAATTCCGTGATTGGATTTGCTATCTTCGAAAATCCCTCAAAAAACCATCGATAGTATCCTGCTAAACCCATAAAGCTACGCACTTCTGTGACATTCGTTGGCACAGGACATTCCATAATAGCCTCAACCTTGGCTGGATCCACGGTGATACCTTCGCCAGAGATGACATGCCCTAAGTAGTGAATCCTCGATTGTTAAAAAGAGCATTTGGACAGCTTCCCATACAATTTGTGCTCTTGTAGACACTGTAGTACCAAGCGGAAGTTCTCGTCATGCTCCTCCGTCATCCAAGAGTAGATCAAGATATCATCAATGAATACTTGGACGAACTTGTCCAAGTACTCGCGGAACACCCCGTTCATCAAACTCATGAATACCCCTGGGGCGTTTGTCAGTCCAAACGGTAAAACAGTGAACTCATAATGTCCAAATCTCATCTTAAAGGCGGTCTTAGGGACTTTATCCTCTTTGATCTGCAACTGGTGATACCCTGATCGCAAATCGATCTTGGAGAACACCGTCTCACCCTTCATTTTATTGAACAGATCATCAATTCTTGGTAAGGGATATTGATTCTTGATTGTAGCCTTGTTCAGTTGACGGTAGTCAATGCAAAGCCTCCACGATCTGTCCTTCTTTCGTATGAAAATAACTGGTGCACCCCATGGTGACACACTAGGGCGTATCAGTCCCAGGTCCAACAACTCCTTCAGTTGCATTTTCAGCTCTTGCAACTCTGGGGTCGACATCCGATAAGGTGCTCTTGCTATCGGTTCGGTCCCCGGTTTCAAGTCTATCGTAAACTCCAACTCTCTCTCCGAAGGCATCCCAGGTAACTCCTCTGGAAATACGTCCGCAAACTCCTTCACCATCGGAAGGTGTTCTAGACCTTCTGCTACTCCCTTTTCGTTTAGCACGAGGATCGCATAAATCTTGCACCCCTTGCGCATACTCTTCCATAACTGTAAGGAAGAGACGAACCCCAGGGATACTCCCTAGTTCTGTCCTACAATCACACGTCTCTGTCCTTCATCATCGACCAAGCTCAACCATTTCGTCTTACAGTTGAGTATCGCCTCATGCGATTCCAACCAATCCATACCAATCACGACGTCATAAGATCCTAAGATCATGACGTACAAATTGACCCTCGTGACAAACTCTCCCAGGTTAAGGGTACAACCCGTAACCTTTCCTCCAACCTTTGTTTGGCTGCTGAAGCCATCTCTATGAAGCTAAACTCATCTTGTTTGACTGCATTTACCTTAATCCTTTTTAGCGCTGCACCAGAAATGAAACTCTCACTAGCACCTAGGTCTATCAAAATACTAAGGGTCTGGTCAGCGACAATACCTGTCGTCTTGAGCATAGTCGACTGGTGCTCTGCCTGGCGATTATTCACCACTACATGAATCCGATGGGCCTTCCCCATATCTCCCACGGTAGTGGGTCCGACTGATCTGGACGCTTTGGTCCTCTACACAGGACAATCATGCTAGTAGTGTGGCTCCCCACACGTCCAACACCCCTTCTTCGGCCCAGTAGTCCTGGTGCCCGAAGTAGAAGATGACGGCCCACCGACCTGGAAACCAGGTTTGATCTGCTGAACAAGCCTAAACTGCTGCTGCTGCAGGTGACACTGCTACTGATGTTGTGGTCCCCGATAAGGTGCCCACTACTGATGCGGCAGTCGTTAGGGTGTAGTGAAAGTGGATCCCCTCTGGGAGCCACAATATCCTGACGTATGTCTCACTGGTGTCTGATGTTGCGGTGTACCAGATGAACCCTACCCTACTGACCTCGCTGGAGTTCGGGTCTGACCCCCACTGATAATCTCCTCCTCTGCTATGAGGGCCTTTTGGACAACATCGTGCAAGGTTTGAGGCATCAAGATCCTAACCTTTGCATGCAGGCTGTCATTAAGGCCAAACACGAACTGGTTGACCTTGAGCTTCTCAGTGTTAAGGTGCGAAGCATACCGGATCAACTCCATAAAATGTGCCTAGTACTCGGGCACCGTATGACCTCCCTTTCATAATGCGTTGAACTCATTGAGATGATGCCCGATGAATTCCTCTGAAAGGTACCTCTCTCAAAACCGTTCCTCGAATAGTTCCCATGACACGTCTTCCACGGCCATGTTCAGCTGCGGCAAGAGCGTCTTCCACCATAGAAGAGTGCTCTCCTTCAGTTGAAAGACCGCCATGTGGACCTTCTTGTTGGAGGTATAATCGCGAAGTGCGAAGCACATCGCCATATTCTCCAACCATGCCTCGATGGTGGCTCCATCCGGGGCACCAAAGAACTCTAGAAATTTTACCTTCTTGAGTTCACGGTGAATGCTACCTGTAACGGTCGGTGCGTGCAGTGGAACCTCAGTGTGTGTCGGCACCCTGGCCTCGTCTCTGTCCAATTGGCTAATCAGTGCCTCGAACATGCACTGAAAAGATCTCATCATCTCAACAACATCGCCAACTGCTATCTGCTCCAGTCCGAGAACCTGCTCACCTCCCTGGGGGTTAGACCCCTCAGGCGTGGATGCTACTGGAGGTGTCATGCCTCCTCCTCTAGCACCCCTTTGTCTTCCTCTGCGATGTCCTCTAACCATGATTACCTGCATGCACATAATCAACTCAATCAGCAACAGTATAATCAATCTAATCATGTCCACGAAAGTCATAGCGAATCCCAAGCCGTGGGTTGAACCGACTCTGATACCATATGTAACGAGCCTCCTCGTTACGACAACAACTCTGATAACAGGTGCAAATTTTTTTTTTGTTTAAGGTGTGCGCACACATGTAAAAAGGAACAAACACACTTAACTCTACGTCGCCACCCGACAACTATCAAGACGCAACCACGATGATCACAACAAGAATACATAAGGTGCACAACAAGTAACTGCAAGCATTAACGACCATAGACATAAGGCGCACAACAAGTAACCACAAACATGTAATGTCACACTGAGTTATGCATAGTACGAACACAGAAGGAATAATCCTTAGTAGTGGATTTTACTATTTCTGCACAGGAAAGCAAGGCGTTTAATCTTAGTTCCCTGCTCCGGAGAGAGAGAAGGTTAGATAGGCTCCTGGCCAACTGCTCAGGCAGAAACTAGTAATCTCCATCAGGTGTGTCGCAAGAGGGGAAACACTGCCTTTAAAGGGCTTGAGACTCTTGATACAGCACATGATTCTTACACAAATAATCACACGCAAGACTTATATACTAGGCTACATGGAGGTGTCTACATCCCGCCCAACACTAGCAAACTAAGCACCCATAAGTTTACGACCCGATACAACATTAGCTGAATAAGGACTACAATCTACCCTAGTCTTAAATAATGTACAATTAGTAACCGCAATCCCCATTTACTGAATTATAAGAATTGATTGCACGTAGATTCAAGGACCTTTCTTTTTATAAGTCATGATTCCCAAGGAAATTATATTAACAGATTCATGACATATCCATGTCATCCCCTTCCTTATTACACTAACATTCAATTAAAATGACAAGGACTTTACATGTTATTTGTTATTAATAAAAATGAAACCATACTAACCTTAGCATAACATAACCGTATCCTCACCTTTATATTCTAAAATACATTTCAATTAAAAGACAATGAATTTACATTTCATTTGTTTATTATTAACCATGAAACTATACTAACTTATCCGGAAAAATACCCACATCATTACCTTGTACATTACCATAGCATTGCACTTAACTTAACAAGAACCTTGCACTTTATTATTATCACTACCATGAAACTACAATGACATGACATAATTAACCATATCCTTTCTTTTTATATTAAAGTAGCATTTAAAATTAATAACAAGAACTTTGCTCATTATTGTTATCACCACAATGGAACTACAATAACCTGACATAAACAACCAGTTCTATTCTTTTATATAAAAGTAGCATTTCCATTAAATAATGAGAAATTTACATTTTATTATTATTAATAACATTTGGAACTACAACCTCCAGATTAGAACTAACCATGAAGATACCTTTATACTGATAGCATTGCAGATTTAAACAATATTACTAACTAAAAACTAAAATAACATTACTATATAAAGAAACTAAAATGACTTTACTAATTGAAGAAACTAAATGCCTTACAGTGCCAGAACATTATATTCATTGTTCAACAGTAGCCTGGAAATTTGGTTACTATCACAAACCATAGCATTTACATTTAACCAGACATTACCTGATCATTCCATAAAGCACACTGTCAGTGGAATAAATGACCCAGGCACTAAACCACCGACATTAAC
Organism: Picea engelmannii; assembly: GCA_009831015.1. Lineage (NCBI taxonomy): Eukaryota > Viridiplantae > Streptophyta > Pinopsida > Pinales > Pinaceae > Picea > Picea engelmannii. The sequence goes on along the minus strand of ML776783.1, from coordinate 836,340 downwards.
AATTGGCAGAGAGAAACTTGCGGTTAGGCGTGCAAGCCCGAAGTCAAGGCAATTTAAGGGCGCACGTCGGAAATTTGGCATCAAGCAACTGGTCTTTTGGCTACCATCAAGCTGGGTCAGTAACCGAATCAGAACCAATCTGACATGCATCGAGGGAAACCTAAGTCTGACAGTGTGGAGACACCCTTTTGACCGCTAGAAGGATGTAATGGAAGGCAGCATAACCAACAGATCACTAGGAATCAAGCAGAGGGCGGAGGAATCATTGGGAAACGAATCCCTTGCGTGGAGAACAGAGCAGGCTGGCTGTCAGCAAAATGAGGTAGTTGAGTGCGTGGTAAAATCGATCTGGGTCTAAATATTATAGTCTATTAATAGTGGGTAACTGATTATAATTAATCGATTTTAGAATCGTTTCGCTATAAATGTTTGCAATTCTAGCACATGGCACTCTACCATCATACAAAATTATGGCACATAAATATTTGCAATGCTAGCACCTATCACTGTACCCTCACACCTCCATGAACACATACTCGACATACATTAATCGATTATGGAATCATTAGCTCCGATAGAGTGGGAAATTCGAAGGGTTAAGTAAGGATTTAGTTGGGGCTCCACGATTTTCTGTTGATTATGTCCGCACGCAGCCCGAATTCACATCTCCATGATAGGTGAACTCTTAGTAGCTAAGACAGGTTGTACGACAGGGTCTGTGATAGACGGAAAGGTCGAACAGTTCTAGAATGAAACTCAGACATGGTGACTGCCAAGGCGCAAACGGTGTATAGAGCACCTTCAAAAGTTTTTATTTAACTCAATTGAACGCCGAACATATTAAGGGGGCTTACACGTAGGGAATCTTGGGAGGAGATCATAAAAGGATGCAATCAATCATTAAAAAGAGAAAAATATTAGCCTACCACCCTGGATAGACTTCAAAAAGTGTCGAAAGAGGACTATTATTCTAGCAAAGACATAACCCTACCAACAGCTTTGGCCACGCTGAGGATGGCTCACCATTATGTTCCTGTCGAACCTGAATTTGCAACATAACTCGTTACATGTAGAGAGGAGGACTATCCACTAAATTTGTTTGTGTTTTGGGGAGAAACGTGAGAGCGTTCAACAGGAAAAGTCGCTTGGTTGTTTTTTTTTTTCTCCCTTTTTTTAATTTTCTACAAGGGTGTTATGTGCGTTGCAAGGTAAGGTGCAGAAGAATGAAGGTTTAACAGCAAGAGGAAGGATCGCCCTAGTACGATCGGGATTAAAGCAGGGTTTAAGGTCGTCTTATTAACACTTACCCAACCCACTTCCAAATCCAAAACTCAGTGCCTCCTTACAATCGAAAATACCCAAGGGAGTTTTCTTCTGTAACACGCTTGCAGGGTAGAATGCCAGAACTAGGTTTTCACAAAAGGTAAAGATGGAAATGGGACAGAACCCAATTTCAGAACCCAAGTACTAATGAAATGCCAAGGACAAAATTTCCAGAATGAATTTTCCCTTTCCCCATCAAGAGCCAATCCAAATTTTTATATATATGTACACATTTTTTTAAACTAGCAGCGGTAAATAAATTTTTAACAGAGGTGACTAATAGACATAAAAAATTCCATCACTATGCCAATAACGGAGGTAAGAAATTTTATTAACAAGGTTAAGTCGTAATGCATTCTAAACTACTAAAACACAAATCATACCGTTTCCTTAACACCGTCCTCGTGCGTCGTCCGTGCTCCGTGCCGCTCCTGCTCGTCGACTGTAGATACCTCACCGGTACCTCCCAGCCATTCGCCAGGGGTACTCTGCTTCCCCCTTAGCCCCCCGAGCTGCAAAGGGGCCACACACAGTCCAGATGGTATACCTAGCTTCCCAGATCACCTCGCAAGGCTGAGCTACCACTCCAATACAAGCTGAGAAATTCCCAACTCCTCATAAGAAATCAGTCCAGTCCAATTTCGGCAGCATAACGATACCTAACAACCCATCCCTTTTCCCCTCATCCCCATTTCTTTTATAGAGTTTTGAGACCCCCTCTTTCCCTAATCACATTTAATCTAATTTTTAATGAAAACCCTCTAAAAATTCTCTATCTTACAAGTGTCACTCATCCCCCACGTTCTCCAAAATTATTTTCTTTAAATTTATTAAAAGGCTCATTTCCCTATTTTTATTATTCCCTTTCTTTCCCTTTTTTTTTTCTTTTAAACCAGAAAGGTAAATGCGCTAATTAATCTTTTCATTTTATTTTTAAAATCATAACTTTTAATACTCCTGCACGTTAAATAATTTTATTACTTATTAATTGTCTATGTTTCCTTTATTGCTTTGTTTCCCTATTTTTATTAATCCCTCCCTTTTTTTTTTAAAACCAAAAAGGTAAATGCGCGAATTAATCTTTTCATTTATTATTTATTTAATATCTTTTGTTCTTCCACAAGTTAGGAATTAATTTCTTCTTTGTAAAATTTTAAAACCATTAGTTTTAATTTAAATCTTACCCTCATCATCACCCCAAGAATTTTATGAAGAC
>ML776783.1:821523-833751 GCA_009831015.1 Picea engelmannii | reverse complement strand
TCTTTTGTTCTTCCACAAGTTAGGAATTAATTTCTTCTTTGTAAAATTTTAAAACCATTAGTTTTAATTTAAATCTTACCCTCATCATCACCCCAAGAATTTTATGAAGACCCAACTATTACTTAGGTGGGTTCTTGTTTAAAGTGTTATTTTTATTCTAGGGTCTGTTCTTAAGGTTAGACTAAAATTTTACCCTTAAAGTTTTAGACTCGGTACTTAGATTCTGAACTGGGCAACACTGGGTTAGGGTAGTTGTTTAAGGATTTCTTAAGGCGTTATTGTCTTAGGGATATTTAGGTTTGTTTCCTTCATCCACATCAATGCGACATGCCCTTCAGGACACACCATGTGCTGCAAGGGTGCCACTAGCCTCCTTCGTTTCCTTTGCGCAACTTGCCCTTCAGGATGCACCACGCGCTCCAAGGGTGCCACTCACTTCTTGTGTTTCTTTTGTGCGACGTGCCCTTCAGGATGCACCACGTGCTCCAAGGGTTCCACTCACCAACTGGCCTGATTGGTAGACATCTATAACCTCTAGAGTCAACACTTCGCTAAGTGAACTTGTGGAAGACTAAGGGCTCTAAGGAATAAGGCCCCCGCCTTATTGCGTGCCCCTTAGAATCATCGTGAGTGATTGTCGCAGTCTTCCCTCACGGCATCGTGGATCCTCTCAAACTAGGTAATCCTTAACCTACAGTTCGAGCCACGACGGGAGTGCTAGTAGGCGGTGGCAGGGCTGTTGTCCACCCCTCTCCCTCAACCTCTCTGGAAATCATGTGTGGCCCCCTTACTCCATATGTGAGTCTGGTCGACAAGCTATCGTCAGCCTGCATCATCGACAATCATGTCAGAACATGTCAACATCAAATCATCAAATCAATGAAATATCACAGTAAATAAATCAACCCAAATAGCACACTCCCTGACTCAATCCGAAGTCCAAGGGGTTCCACTGATGCCTCTTCATCCTCAAGGTCCAAAACCCTGCACACTCAATAAAACTGAGTCAATATCACCTGTCTACATCAAATAGTAAAACATCATGTCGTCTATCATAACGCATCATAATCAAGTATAAGTGTTTTAACATCAGAAAAGTCCAGATCACTTGCAAGCAAGTGTCCTCAAATAATAAGTTTTCTCAGTGCGCCAGAGTGGGATGTTACAACTATGTATTAAGGTTGCACCTTTCCGATTCATAGGAACATCTAACCCTAAAGTACCATGAGCGTAGTTAACACAGTGATCAGTTGACGTTACAGTTGGACATGTGGTGCTGAGTGGGATGGCTAAACGGGTAGAGGGTGATCGTAGATTCATACTCTGAGTTACCTGGGAGGCCTTAACTAACCACTAACCATATCTTGATTTTTCTTTCATTAAAGTGGTATGTTTACATTGTATTAAAACATTACGAGGAGGAATATAATCTAACCCCACTCTTACCTAAGTCATTTTGGATCATGCTTATCTTGGATATGTGTGTAGTCTAACGTAGGAGGCTTAGGCCAAAATCCCCAAAATCATTGTAGGTTAAACCTGTGGTAATGGTTATAGAGTACATAGATAGTAAATTTATTATAATCATGGGACTTTAAGTAAACTTTAAAAAATGGAGTAGTTGTTTTATTATATTGTCATTTTTGAAACTTTAATGTTGGGTGTTAATGAAAGTCGACGATAGTGAGGACTCTATAACCTCTTCAGAATCAAGCAATATAATGAAGAGCCTACTACTCTTGAACATCAAAACTATTCAAAGATGAATGTATAAGTAAAAGGGAATAATAAAAAATAATAAAAATTTATTTGGCAGATTTGAGATTTATTACATTGTTCTTAATAGTCATTTTATTCAATTGTCTATAATCGATACAAAGTCTTAGAGTACCATCTTTATTTTTCACAAAGAGGACTGGTGCCCCCCATGGTGAAACACTTGGTCTGATATACTCTTTGTCTAACAGTTCCTGTAATTGTATTTTTAATTCTGTCAATTCTGGTAAACTCATTCGGTAAGGTGCTTTTGAGATAGGGGCTGAACCAGGTAGTAGGTCTATGGAGAAGTCTATTTCCATTATAGGAGGCAATTATGGTATCTCATCCACAAACATGTCTCTAAATTCACGTAGGACAACAAGGTATTCTAACTTTGGCTTATCTTCTTTTTCTAACAGATTCGTTACTTGGATGGCATAAACTTGACATCCCTTTCTCATACATTTCTTGAATTGCATCATTGAAACTTGTCTAACTGATATAGGTTTTGGTATACCTTGGGTTGTTCTAGTAGTGTCATAATCATCTTTAAAGTTAAGTGTCTTTGTATAACAATCTAGTATTTCTTTGTGCTTTTCGAACCAATCCATTCTGATAATCATATCATAAGATCCTAGTGGTAGGATGTTCATATTTGTTCTTATGTTCTGACCATCTAAGATTAACTCGAAATCATAAATAAATTCAACTACTTTCCTTTTAGTTCCTATTGCTAGTTGTACCAGCCATGATTTTTCGTGCTTCTATTTCTTAATTTTATTTGACTCTACTACATCAGGAGTAATATATCTTAATGTAGCTCTAGGGTCAATTAAAATAGAAATTCGAGTGTTATTTATTTTACCTTCAATTTCTACCACAGAGGACTGGTGGTCAGCTTGTCAACTGTCTATTGATGCATTAATCCAATGCAGGCTTCTACCTACATCACCCTCCGTCAAAGCTTCCTAAAGATTATGAAAAGTAGTTATGTTTGTTGTGCTTAAACATGGACAGTTCCTCCTGAGATGAGGTTTTCCACATTCCCAACACTTTAGCAGTTCCCGGGGGTTGTCCCCAAGCTTCTTTGTTCCCAAGTTTACTGGTTTACTACCTCCTTGTGTGCTTGGATGGTTTGAGTGAAAATATTTTCTAGGAAATCTTTTTGTTGCATTCTGATATGGAGCTAGCTGGTAACCCTTCTTTCACTGGTTCATTATGTCTTGTTTCTTATCCTTCCAATCTTTGGGAAATTTTTCCTGCTATTTGTACTGGTCATATCACATTTGTGCTTTCCTGAATACTTCACTCAAGGATTTGGGGTTGTCAAACTCAATTCTTTCCTGGTAGGACTGTCGTAAACAACTTAAGAATCACTGGATTTTTACCTTGTCCTCCCAGATGTAAGGTACAAACCTGAGTATTTCCAGAAATTTGTTTATAAGGTCCTCCATCGTCATCTTTCCAAGTCATAACTGATAAAATTCTTTCATCTTCCTTTCGTAGTAGATTTCAGAAAGGTATTGTTTCTTGAAATACTTCTTAAAGTCAGACCATTCCATCTGTTTCTCCTTTAGGCCCTTGGCCAATTTCAGATCTTGCCACCAAATGTTGGCCTTCCCTTTCAGGTTGTAGATGGCCATTCTGACCTTTCATATTACTGGAGTAGTTGTAGATATGGAAGTATTTTTTTTATGTCTAACAACCATGCCTCAGATTCTTCTTTTGTTCTGGATTCTCCATCAAAGGTAGCAGGTTTAATCTTTTTAAATTCTCCTTCAAGGTGGTCTACTTGTTTTCTTCTTCTGTCTGCTTTAGTTTTTTCCTTAGCTCAAGGTGTACCTTCAAACAAACTATCTCGTTTTTCTGTTTCAGGCCTAGAACTCTTGGAGGCCCTTTTGCTGACCTCTTTGTCATGGTTATCGTCCTTTGGGATTTTCTTGGTCACTATACTGCGTAGTAGGACTTCATTTATCTCTTGTTGTTCCTGTTATGCTTTCTTCAGTTTCTCATTGTTGGCTTTGAAAACCTGTAGTTCAACAATAAGATTCCTCATTGTTTCCAGCACTTCCATGGGTGAGCTTCCATCACTATTTTGTCTTGGATCTCCAGGAGGTCTCTGCTCGGGATTTCCTTCCATCTTGATTTCTGCATCGTCCTGAACTGCCATAATTAACACAAAACAAAAAGGGATTTCTGTCTATAACAATAATTGTTTAATAGTTTTGCATAACTCAAAATATATACTAAGCAACTAATGTGGCCTTGTTCAGGCCTAGTGTTGTAACTTTTTCTCTGATACCATATGTAATATACCTCAAAATTGTAAAAAAAAAAAAAAAAAACTTCTATTATTAATATGAGGTCTACAATCCCAAATCACACTTTATAGGTTTATCAATACATGGGAAAACAAACTACATTCTGCCATAAATCTTTTGTAACACAATTTATTTCTAACCTATCACAGTATGCCAAATTTTTCCTACCTTCCCTGTTGCCTGATATACAACTTATAAGGTTAAATATCTGAGAATTTTTAGAAATTTCCCCTTTTTGTTTTCAACCTACTCATCTATACCCATAATACCTATACCATAGATTAGGTTTGGGGCTTAAAAATAAATCCTAACTCCCTTTACCTAAGAGATTTCTATAGGTCACGCTCAATAGTCTCCAACTTGTTCATTCCAACAAACTAAAGAAGTTTTTTTCCCCATATATAAACATATAAATAGGGGTATAGGCATGGGGTCGGGTTATACTCCCCAGAAGAAATATGTGACTTAAATGATATATGTTTAGCCTCCACACATCAATCCCGAACATAGGTGAATCCTTTCACGAACCCTCATGATTAGTGAAGACCCCAACCGTTTACCTAACATATTTTGAGGTAACAAGGTCGTAACGAACCTCGAACTTAATGAAGTGATGTAACAACGAACCTCCTCTTGAAAAATAATATAACTAAATCAATCCAGTTGGATTTTACGTGTTTCCACTCGTTGAAAATATGGAGGGATTCATTTACTTTGCAAAGTATTGATGTGAAGGGGGTGGTCCGTTGTCAGGGAAAATTAATGCTGTGAATCTTCCATTAATGGTAGACAAGTGTGTGTGAAATACGATGCTACTGCTTGGTCTTTCATTCACTCTTGACGTGCCATCTTGGCCCTCGTCACATGGCTATCCGTCCTCTGAATCCTTCAACAGTTAATTGAGTAGTTTAGACCCTTCTTAGGGTTTTATCGTATGTATTGTTTCCTCGAGAACTCTTCTGAGAGGCTCTGCATTTTATTTTCCTGTCGAAGCACATTGTCATTTGGAAAGGGCGTTACTAGGTGGAACAATACTATCATTCACCCCGGTAAGTTTGTTTTTTCACTGTGATCTGGTTATTAGATGACTCTTGGTTCCTTTAGTACAATCGGAGAAATCTTGGGCTGCAACTCTAGTTATTATAATCCCTTTTTTTTGTTATAGGATATTATACTGTAACTATAATACTTCGTAAAGTCCACAGGGTTAAACTTACGTCATGAAATAGATTTCCCTGGGGTTGTCTTCAAGCCTTTCAACATCATTTTGTTACCTTGTTACTCTGTGTCTACACCCCGAATAGTTCCCTTAAGGCCCTGTCTATTTATAGTGAAGAGTCTGTTATTATCCTTGTTGGGGTGGAAACCATCATTCAGTAAAAAGAAGCAATATTAATCATGGGTGAAGCTGATGGATAGTGATAAAATATTTCCTTTCTATGCTTTCTTGGTTTAATTTAAAATTATTAGCATATTCATTTTCATTTTCTTCTGGTAATTTTTGCATTGATTTGTTTACTGTCTATTATTACTAATGATGGGACCCTTGTAATTTGAGAGGGTACCCATCAGGAAGCCTTGGGATCCTCCTCCCCTTTCGGTCTATAGAGTTACTCGGCTCAACGTGACGATGAAGGGTATCAAACTCTTCCAATGAAAGTTAAGTGATACTTCAGCTATTCCTTTCCCACTATTACTCATTTTTAATTTACTACACATCTGTTGAACAACTCATTAATGGATTTTCTCGTAACTATGTACAGGAGCTCTGACCATGCGAGGACACACATGGAGATTTTCTTCTGTCACCCACATAAGAGGTACTCAAGTTCCATCCTACCCCTTCCAAGAAGGCCTAGGCGGTTATTGGTAGAAGGATTCAACTAAGGAACTATCTCTGTAATATAGATTGGTTTGTTGTATGCTAGTCGTTATCCCCGTGCTTCTCTTCATGGTCAAACCATAGATTCGAATTTTAAAGTTTGTATAATTGGCCAAAGATTAAGTCAAATTCTTGCTAGTTCTTACCTCGAGACTTATTAAAATGGAAAAAAATATGAGGTGATCTTCCTTCGTATACTGGGACTGTTTTCCTCGACATTCTTTTGACACCTGTAGTCTTACCGTAATTCCTTTTGACACCGCAGATCCTAGGTACACATAAAAGAGTACCGGAAGTAAAAAGAAAACCTTGTATTTACTATGGTGATGTTTATTCTAGATCTATAATAGTTCAGGCCGACTTTTCCCTTTTGTTTCAATACGAGTGCACTCAAATATTTTTGGGACTGATACCTTGTATCCGATCATTCAAATGTCTCAGTTATAAGTTCTTTTAAAAGTTGGTGTTAACGAAGTCTAATTCACAGGTACTAAGATGATTTTGAGACTATCAATGTAACCTAACTTGTGGATACGACTCTGTAATTAAATATGTAACATTTTCTTTATATATACATATATCCAAGTTACCTATATATATATGTAAATATAGCCATGTTCTTATTTATGCAGTGATTTGGTATAAATGCTAGAATATGTTCCTTTACATATTCCATATAGACATATGTCTTCTACAATTGTATACTAGCAACTCTCTAGCACCCACTGTAATGATTGATGAATGAACATTTACATGTGTATATATATTCATAGCTACATTCATATCATTTTTTAATATTTTGAAAAACCCTTAACATAGAAATCATTCATCCCATTTTGGGATTTTTAATCTACGTAGATAAAAAGGAACATAATACCCCAAAAAATTCTTTCCAGATTTCTTTTGAGGTTCACACAGATTGAAACTTCACTACAGAAATTGAATACTTAAAGGCGTATGACTCATGATGATCTCATGAAACATGGAACATTTTCAGGACTTGTACTATCAAGACTTGTATGGTTAATTTATTGCTTCAAGATGAATGGATCTGTTCTTGGCATGACTAAAAAACGGTAGTTTTGTAATACTTCGTATTGTCTAGATTTGGCTCTATTTCACTAAAGATAAATTCATGTATTAATATATTGATTATATTACTACAACAGAGAACCTTTAGAAATCTTAATCGATACATTCGGTAGTAAGCTAGGTTTTTTTCTACAACAGACAATATAATATGATCATATAGCTACAGTGTTTAATCGAACCAGATTATTTCTATCATGATGAATCTACAACAACTCTGTAATTCTATCTAATACATTTGATAGTAAGACAATCATCTAGGATAGTACGCGTATTCAATTTTTCAATGACATAATTATAAAAGGAAAAAGTAAAAGAACATATCTGAATTAGTCCATGGGAAACAAAGGGAACAACCATGTTCCTCCCAACCTGAGAATAGGACAGCCAAATCACTTGTCCTATTCACCCCCCTAGCCTGACCATGAAACCATGAGGGTGAACTTGAGATCTCCTCTTCAACAATGTTTTCTTCTCTCTCCAATTCTCTCCTTGCCTCACACTTAATATTCAGTGTTCATAACAGCAAGTACATAGTAATTCTCTTTTTTCAGCATACTAGGCAGTGTCCTGCCTCCTCACATATGCTATATATCCAAGATTAATCTTGCCTAGGTATTTTCCCTCCCTTGGGAATTTTCGCAACTTTCCAAATACCTGATTTTCAGGGGCTTCCAATGGCCAAATTCCTTATTTTTCACTTGTAACAATCATCCCTAAGGTAGTTCTAACATATTCTCCACTCATGGAGTCATGGTCAGCTGATTTCAACATGGTTGTTCTATTTATCCTCCTGCAATTAATTATAGAATACTCTGTATCATACAAGTGTTACAGTCAAGTAGTTAGTTGGGTCAAATCAAATCTATGCCCAATAATCATAAATTAATAATTACAATTTATCAAATTCGAAATTTCCATAAATGGAAAAAATATTTCAAATTTGAATTTACTAAAAATGGAATATTTTTCTAACAAATTTGAATTTCAAAAATACTTTATTTTTGGGGATGTCACACATCACTTCGGTGTTTAAAGACTTATAGATTCAAATTCCTTGTTTTTCTGTGCATGGATGATGAGTGAAGAATAAGAATTTTCCATGTTGTCTATGGACCCCTTACTTATCTTTGATTTTATTGATTCATGGTTGAATTTCTAGTCTTTGTGCCTTCTAGTGAGCGAGTACCTCTATGGCTTGATTGATTAAAACTTCAATTTATCTCTGTGTTTTTAATTGCTTGAACTTGTGTACATCTCGACATTTTTATTGATAAACTCTGCATTGTGGATAGATATTGAGGAGAGATGTCGACACAGAATTCTCCAAACATTCCTCGCAAATGCTCCAGGTACTCTCAAGAAGGAAGAACAAGAACTCCTTCTTCAACTGAGACTCTGAGTGAGCAACAACAATCTCGTCAGAGGATATTTTCAAATGAGTTTGTGAACAGATCAACTGCAAAACCTGCTCAGGTCAGTGCTATGGATGAAACCTTCTTAGATAGGTTATGCATCAATACTCCTACACCTGAGAATGTAGGGAATACCTCTGGATAAGAGAATATTTCTGGTAATTTTATTTGATTTTTTTTTATTTTTGTTGTATTTTTTTTTATTTAAATTTATATGAGGTTAAATCTTGAAGTTACTTTCAAATGTATGTGTAGAAAGTCAATTTAGAGTAAGGGCCGACAATGAGAGTGGTTTTCATGAAGATTCAAATGTCGGTGTAGAGGGTGAAGGTGGATTTAGGAAGCTGCGTTATCAAGAAATAGAAGATTACACGCCTACATCCACATATCCTTCAGATGTTGGTGAAGAAGTTATGTGGGAAGGGAATATTGAAGCAATGACACTTGAGTGATGCTCAGGTGATAAAAATAGGTTGAAAAATGATTTGGTGGTATTGCAACTCCATCAGGAGAAAAAACAAAATTTGCAAATTGTTTTGCATTCATTGGAAAACTTTATAGATTCATATCAGAAGATGGGGCCAACCACTGATAGTTTTATCGATTCAATGAGGTGGCGAAAGTCAGAGGTGATGGGTCCTAATAAATGTGAGGCAGTAAAAAATAGAGTTTCAAAAGAAGACACCATTTCCATGTTCAATTTCAAAGAGGGCTCAAAATGGAAGATGTTGAAGGTGCAATATTTTAAGAACACTGACTTTGCAGGACATCTGTATAATAGATTTTTTGCGGCATATGAGAAATTGTCGTAGAACAATGAGGTTCCACACTATTTTGTAAGACACATTTTTGTAGAGTTTTTCTTGCACATGCACCCTGATTATATTATTCAATCGTCCAAATATTATGGGACTGGTAAAGGATGTACACATGATAGTAAAGGGGCATATCGAAGTGCGGCATTGTCGAGGCCTCCACAACCTTTAATACCTCACCCAACAGGGGCATTTTTTTCACTTTCAGAGTTCCAGGCTACATCAGAAGTTGGAAAAGAAGTCAGGACTGCAATCAGGGAAAATTTGGAATCTATTTTTTATGGTGTTGATGTTGGCATGAAGCATCAGCGAGCGAAAGCCAATTCATGAGCCATATTTGTTGATAAAACATATGCGAAGTTAGATACAATGTCAGTAGAAGATGTTTTGGAGTATGCAAAATATTGCAGGGATGGTTGGAAGAAGAAATGATGACTCGAACTATAGATTGGTATGTGTTCTATTTAGAATTTTTTTTTCGCATTTTATGATAGTCTACTTCTAGTTCTAGATTTAGATATCATTGTCTCTATATAAATAATCGAGTTATTATTTCCATTAATTGCAATTTGGAGATATGTTAAACGAATCTTCAGTCGGATCTCAAGTTGGTTTGGGAATTGATTCAACAAGTTTAAATTTGGATGGGTTGAATCAGGTATATGTTTTCTAATAGTTGTTAAATCTCCACTCTTTTGAATAAGAGATCAACAACATTTATAATTTTATATAATTGTGAACACATTGAATTCTAGATTTAATTTTTAGTTATGTTGTTCACAGATCTCTATTCCATTTCCATCTCCTACTACTTGGGAAAGCTTGTCTCAATTCTCATTGGGATATTTTGAAGAGGGTGGGAGTTCACAGGTATCATTTAATGTCTTAAAATCAGTTAAATTTAATGTGTTATAATCATTTAAATATAATTTTTCAAATTTTCAAATTTGAAATGTGTTATATAGGCTATTGTGGAGAAGAGAGTACTTGAGAGTGTGCTTGGAAGGGAGATTTGGATTGAGGAAGCAGAGGAAGCACCCATATTATGGAAGGATGTGTCCATTCAGGATAATTCATAAATGTATGTTCTTGACTATTATTAAATTTTTAATTTAGTCTTTCCTATTCAATGCTTTGATGAATTATTTTGAAATATATAGAACCCCTAGATAAGTTTATCGTTGTCTTAAATGGTGTACATTCAAACTTATTTAAGGTTATATCATGATGAATACCTAATTTGGAACTTAAACATGTTTGAATATTTGAGAATAGAATCTATCCCACATCAGAAAAGAGAAAGTTTCTAAATTTTCCTCGATTGCATTCCTTGTTTTCTTGTCCAAGAATGGTGTAGTATGGACAAATTTGTGTTTTCTACATACAACCAAGTGAATTCCTTCTTTCCAAGGTATTGTCAAACTCTTAACAAATTGGTTACTAATCACAAAAATCAACATTCAATTAGATTTACAAATAAGCTCACACATATTGTATATGTGAGCTAGCTCATAGATATTGTATATGTGAGCTCACTCATATAATTTAAAAGAGCATTTCATTATATCTAATATGAATACATCCCATTTAAATGGTTTTTGAAGAATGAATTAATATACATGTGCATATTTATGTTTTCTTCATGTACATGTAAGATTATATGAGAATATCTATTCCACCGAAGAAAGAGGAGATAAGTATTTTCTGGAAGAATGGTTTTTAAAATTATATTTTGTGAACGTTTTCAGATAATAAGTAGTTTTTTGGAAGAATGGCTTAATATAGAGATTTATGAGTCCTTTAGTTTGAAAGGGCATCGTGGAATTTGATTATATGATCACTGCAGAAGAAGAAGAGAGAAGTATTTAACTGCTGAGGAGATTAGTATTTTATTGATGTGTAAATATGATCAAATAACATAACATCACCTAGGATGAGACTTTCTGAAGGATTTGAGACTTTATCCACAAGGAGAATTTCACCTAACGGATTTTTTACTTTGTCCACAAGGAGATAAGTATTTCTTTGGAAGAATGACTTAATATGGAGATTTGTGTTCATTTTCTTCATACACAGTTCTATATTTATTTTTAGATTATTATCTAACTCTAACTCAAAATTTGTTTTACTAAGAACATGATAACATCACCTGGATGAGAATTTCACCTGAAGGATTTGGGACCTTATCCACAAGGGGAATTTCACCTAAATGATTTGGGACCTTATCCACAAGGAGAATTTCACCTGAAGGATTTGAGATCTTATCCACAAGGAGATAAGTATTTCATTAGAATAATGACTTAATATGGGTATTTTTGAACTTTCTTCATACACAGTTCTATATTTTTTTCATATTATTGTCTAACACTAATTCAATTTGTTTTTTACCAAGAACATAATTTTTCTCTTTAAATTTTTTTACTCTTAATTGAAGAGTAACTAGATCTTAAATCTTTTTAACTTTGGTTGGTTATGTTATTATTTCTTATTGTTTATTTAATATTTAGTTACAGTATATATGCTAATATGTGTTGTTTTTTTATTTTTACAGATGTCTAATTTATATTTGGTGGAAAATATGTTTACAATATATTTTGTGGGAAAGGGTATGTTGGAGGATGACACTTAACTCTGTTGATATGTATTTCAATTTTGTTTTAATCACAATTTTTGAATTCTGTATTATTTCGCATGTTTGAAATGTAAATTTTTAATTTTTGACTTATGTTTTTTTATGAAGGTTTGAATTTCATGTATGAAGTGATCTATCTTAAAGCGATGGCTTAGAGTCTAGAATTTTGGAGATAAATGTCTTAGTTTTTGTTATCATCCTAAAATGGATGTGGAACTTATGTATTTTACAGTGTAACTATTCAGACTTTGATTATATATATATATATATATATATATATATATATATATATATATATATATATATATATATATAT
>ML776783.1:810069-821473 GCA_009831015.1 Picea engelmannii | reverse complement strand
TATATATATATATATATAATTTTGGAATTCAAAATAGTAATTATTGTCTCATATTTGATTTCTCAAAGTTATGGAAAAAAAATGAAAACGTTAACCAGTAATAAAATAATGTTTTGTATATTCTCTTTTTTATAATGCATTAAATTAAGCATCAAACTATTAAATACTTTTCTACTATGTGTTAATTGAAATGTTTCATTTTATGTGTACTGTCAAAAATATGATTCTATTGTCAAAAAGTGGCAAAGTTAACTATTAATGAACGTTTTATGTATTCTCCTTTTTACAATGCATTAAATTAAGCATCAAACTCTTAAATATTTTTCTTCTAAGTATTAATTTAGATGTTTCATTTTATGTTCACTGTGTACTATCAAAAATATGATTATATTGTCAAAGTTAACTAGTAATGAACTAATGTTGTGTATGTATTCTCCTTTTTACAATGCATTAAACTAAGCATCAAACTCTTAAATACTTTTCTTAATTTAAATGTTTCATTTTATGTTCACTGTGGACAGTCAAAAATATGATTCTATTGACATATCATCAAATAATTTTGGCAGAATAATTTTAGCAGATTTTAGTTACTAATGAAAAAAAAAATCTTTTTTTTTTAGCAGACTAGCAGATTTTAATATATTCTATTTAATTTTTTTGTCTAGTTACTAATGATTATGTTGGTTACATAGATGCACTTAACCAATAAAAAAAATTAAAGGAAAAACTATTTAGGAAAGAAATGCACATGAGATCTGCTAAATAAATTACCACTTAAAGAAGTCAATGTTCTCAAATCAAGGATAAAAAAAGATGTTCAAATTACAATAATTAGATAGAAGAGATATCCAAATTAATTATAGATAATGTTTATACAATAAAATCTTGAGATAGAAGAGATGTTCAACTCTTTTTTGGTTTTTGTGTAAACGATAAAATAAAATGCTCAAAATGATGTGACAATAAAATAAAACCTCAAAATGAAAGAGATTCAAACTCTTCTTTAATTTTATCTTTAGCTTTAGTATATGTATATTAGAAAATGTAGTCATTAAAAAAATGCTAAAGCTATAAGAGATATTCACCTAAAGGTTCATATACCCTTAATAAAATAAAATCCAAAGAGAAGTCAATGCTCTCAAATCAAGGATAAAAGAGATGTTCAAATTACAATAATTAGGTAGAAGAGATATCCAAATTAATTATAAGTAATGTTTATCAAATAAAATCTTGAGTTAGAAGAGATGTTCAACTCTTTTTTGGTTTGTGTGTTAATGATAAAATAAAATGCTCAAAATATTCAAAATAAAAAGATGTTCAATTCAACTTTAATTTATATAATGCTTGTAAAATAAAATAAAAATCAGTTAACGATAAAATAAAATGTTCAAAATGATGTAACAATAAAATAAAACCTTAAAATGGAAGAGATTCAAACTCTTCTTTAATTTTATCTTTAGCTTTAGTATATGTATATTAGAAAATGTAGTCATTAAAAAAATGCTAAAGCTATAAGAGATATTCACCTAAAGGTTCATATACCCTTAATAAAATAAAATCCAAACAGAATTCAATGCTCTCAAATCAAGGATAAAAGAGATGTTCATATTACAATAATTAAGTAGAAGAGATATCCAAATTAATTATAGGTAATGTTTATACAACAAAATCTTGAGATAAAACAGATGTTCAACTCTTTTTTGGTTTGTGTGTTAAAAATATAATAAAATGCTCAAAATATTAAAAATAAAAAAGATGTTCAATTCAAATTTAATTTATATATTGCTCGTAAAATAAAATAAAAATTGGAATGAGTTAAAATTTGAAAAACATCTTGTCGAAAATTTGAAAAATTAAAAGAAAAACTATTTAGGAAAGAAATGCACATGAGATCTACTAAATAAATTGGTTTACGTAGATGCACTTAACTAATAAAAACAAGTAAAGGAAAAATCAAAGGAAATATAGGCATATGAGATCATAGATACAAACTCATAGAATATGAACTATTGTTTAAATATATTTAAGAATATGCAAACTCAATAGGTTTAAATATATTTAAGAATATACAAACTCAATAGATGGACAAGAAAAAAGTGAACTGTCAAACATACAATATGTACCAGTGCATATCTATTTAAGAATATATGATAATAGACAACATGGTAAACCATCCAAAACTTATTTGAGAATATATTATGGTAGTAGAAAACACTTTAAACCATACAAAGTCTATGCTCGTATTAACTGTACTAAAATGAAAAAATTTTCATGATCTACCAATCTACTTTCAAAAAAATTGTGTTTGATTTTGGAAGAAGGTAACCAATGTGGAATTCAAGGGAGAAGGTATGCATTCAAGCATTGTGTTTTAGACATGCCAAGGAACAACACATACCCCTTGTACAACTCAACTAACATGTATGAAAGAGAATTACATTAGGAAAATGAAGAGATGATAGAAGAGATGTTCAATTCTTTTTTGGTTTGTGTGTTAATGATAAAATAAAATGCTCAAAATGATGTGACAATAAAATAAAACCTTAAAATCAAAGAGATTCAAACTCTTCTTTAATTTTATCTTTAGTTTTAGTATATGTATATTAGAAAATGTAGTCATTAAAAAAATGTTAAAGATATAACAGATATTCACCTAAAGGTTCATATACCCTTAATAAAATAAAATCCAAAGAGAAGTCAATACTCTCAAATCAAGGATAAAATAGATGTTCAAGCTACAATAATTAAGTAGAAGATATATCCAAATTAATTATAGGTAATGTTTATACAACAAAATCTTGAGATAGAAGAGATGTTCAACTCTTTTTTGGTTTGTGTGTTAATGATAAAATAAAATGCTCAAAATATTCAAAATAAAAAAGATGTTCAATTCAACTTTAATTTATATAATGCTCGTAAAATAAAATGAACTTCAGAATGAGTTAAAATTTGAAACAAGATATTATTATAATAGAAAATACAATGGTTGAAAAACACAATAGAAAATATTATTGGTGTAATGGTTGAAAAACACAGATAAAATATGGTTGAGCCATATTTTATCTATGTTTTTTAAGAATGATCTGGAGTTTTTTATACATGTACCCTTTTTATAAATATGACATTTGGAAATATGTTTGAAGATAGTCAAAACAAGTCATCAAAATATGGAATGTACTTTCAATGAAAAATAAAAATGTCTGGAATGTACACATGTGCCACTTGTTTAAAAACACCGTAATGGTATTCCATCTTCAATCATTCGTTCATGATCAACTTTGGACATTTTCCATTTTCTAACTTCTTTTTTTATTATTGAACTTCTATTAACTTTATGCGTGTTGCACATACCAAATGACTATATTAACAACTTGTGACATCTGACTGGTAGTCTTGAAAGTGAACATGAGTATCGGTTTGATGGGTTTCTTGAAAAAATTATCCTTTCAATACAATGGATCCTCTTTAATATATAAAATCATTATCATCAAAATCTTCTAATAGCCTCATCTTTTGTTCCATGCATCACATCAAATAATAATTCATGTTTTCAGTGTTGTCTACAGGTGCAACCATGGAAAAAACATCTACTGCAAATAATTGGATATATTGGACAACAAATAATTCGTGTTATATTATCACATAAGTATATCTACAAGTTATTTGAAAAAATTTAAACATAAAAATTTTACCTTCTCTAACAAGATCAAAAACTCTATCGCCATCAACTAACACTATAGTTTCATTTGATTCCATCTCCTCTGAGCTTGCAAGTGGAATTTATCTTTTACATTAAGTTTAGTATGTCTCCAAGCTTTAACATATCCTTCATTTGTGTTCTCGCAAATATCTATGGATTTTGTGTCCTCTATGCAAACTAAACAAAAACAAGAGTCATTTCTTCTATCAAATGCAAACCCATTTTAAAAACTTTTTTGTTTTAACTGAATGTATTTTTTCATGTCCCGGGTATTGTACTAGTGTCATATGGGATTGATCTATTTACATCTTCGATTCCAACATACCAAAAAAACCTGCACAAGACAAGAACTTGTTAACTTGAAATATCTCAAGAAAATGATTGAAGATTGAATATAAATTTGAACACGTTCAAATTTATATATCATGTGTACATACATGTAACATTTATATATAGACACACCTACGCACATCCATTGACAGATTATATTCATGGATTAGCATCATTTTTCACCATTCAACAACTTATTCAGCGGATTCAAATCGATCGGCATGAGGGTTCAGTTGATAACTTCGAAGTGCTCATTTTATACATGCCCCTGCACCGTTGTGCTCTCATTTTCCATGACCAGTCTCAAAACAATTCCAACAATGTGTAATGTTTAAATTTTTATGTAGACGACATAACCAATAGAATGATCATGTATATTTGAACTGACCCACACACCCATCAGACCATATCTAATGTCGATCGAATCTGATTTCATGTTCTTTCAATGAATCATAAAATTTATCAAAACAATGTTGTACATAATGTGTGTCATGTGCTCGGTCATTACTTATATAAAAGTGATATTCTTTAATAACATGTTGATTGTCGTTGGTGTTTTCTATGTTATCAAGACTCCGTTGAGCATGTCTATATAGAATGTGGACAAATATCGTGGCTTGATCAGAATAATAATATTCACTCTATATTTCTTTTTCTGCAGTGAATGTGTAATTCTTTGTAAAATCAACTACAGACAATATCGTCCCTGGTGGAAACACTTCACGGGATTTTTTGAATTGTAGATCTTTCCATCAAGCTCTATGTGAATTCTTGGTGTATTTATAGATTTCTTCCTCAAACTTTTTCAAAAAATCCATCACGCATATTTTACCTACCTTCAAATCAATCATTTTGGAAATAACATTTGAAGAATGTGGATTCGTGTTGCTCATATATTCATATCTCTTCCAATTGACTCTTATATTATAAAATGATTGATCATTCATATCAATATGATACTTTGAATGAAACAAACTTAGATTTCCACAACAATCACATTTATTTCCACCAACACATTTGTTTTTGTAAAATAAATCATCATCTTCTCTTTCAGATAGAATTTCATATATGAAACACGAAATGTGGAGGGATGAGGTGAACCTGACCATAAAGTTTTACCAAAATCCAAAAAAGTGTCATAATACAACTCAAATTCCACATGATAACAAAAACAACACGTGTCATGGACAATGATGGGTCTAACAAACCATGGTTTTGTTGCACAAATGTATTGATGGAAATTTTAACATCTTTGTGCTCTTCTTTGAACTTATTGAACAACTTTGTTTGTGTCATTGGAAATATATGTTTTGGATGTTCTTCATATTTTTTTCATTTTATTCTCCATCACAACACATCCCTTGTATGTGGTGAAACACGAGATTCTTCCAACCAACAATTACGGGCCAATTCTTTAACATTTTTTGCAAGTCTATCTTTGTGGGTTTGTCTAGAAATCACTGTCCAACAAGCCAATTCATCATTTACATCTATTTGGAAACGGAATTTTCTATGTTTGTGCAATGTTTTTCTTGACGTTCCCATCGTTTTTTCCATGTGTCCTGTCAAACAATCTTTTATATTGATAGATAAAAAACTGATGTTTGTATCACTCTACATGCAACAAGAACATCTTATTTTCGAGACTTTTCAAAATCTTTTAATACACTAATTATATTGTTAAAGACATTATGTTTTACCTTTGTATCCTTTGTTGACTTTTGAATACCTAATAATGACGTAGCTTCTTTTAAATTTCTTGGCTTCATTAGACAAAGTAAAATTTGAGCTTGTACTGTTACTGATTCATCTTTGGAAAAAGTATTATACATATTATTAGTTCGATATCTTATATAATGCTTAGATTTTTTCTTCCCAAATTTGTTGATATCAACATTTTCTAATATTTCATCATCAATGTTGATAGATTCTCCTGCATATTTCAATTTAAAGTTTATATTAAAAAACATAACCCGAACACAAATTCACTTAATTATATATACTTGAGTGTTCATATTGTATTATCTAAATTTATGTACATACTTATAGGTGATTCATCTTCTACATCAATTTCGATTTCAAGGGCTTCTACTTCAATTTTGGTTTCAACGTTTTCTTCGACATTATGAGACAAATCTATTTATGTTTTTTGAAAAACATCAAATTGTAATTACAATCAATTATACTATTTTCAATATTTTAAATTTGAATTCTATACTTTGAATTATGTACTTTCTAAATACAGTCCCAATGTGTGTTGTGTGCTCGATTATCATATGTGCATGCATATCTGGTTGAAATTTTTCTTGTCGAAAATCTCCATTGACATTATCATCGTTTCTTTCTTCAATATTTGCGCATTCTTGTTTCTTTATCTGATAAAGGTCTTTCCTTTCTTCGACTTGACGAGTATCATCTCGAGTTCGATCAAATTTTCTCTTGCGCAAAATTTTGTTTCCCATGACTTTTATAGTTATCTGTAAAAGATATGTTCAACAAATACTTCACCTTGAAAAAATGCTCAATATTTATCTTTCAACATATAAATTGTTATTCCAATAAAAACTTGAACAAACATCAATTACCTTATTCAACAAAAACCAAAAAGATGATTCGAAATTTTTTTAAGTGCTCTAGAAAACCATCATGTATCGATATCGATCCTTTGATTAAGCCTTTGGAACAGAGGGAAGAAATAAAGAAATAAAAGAATACAATTGCAATCAGTAATAGAAATGCTTTGAAATCCCTATCCCCGAGCTAATATATGTTTGTCCATCTGATGAATTGTGTAAAATGTGTTCAGCCGAAAGCCTATTTATATAATTTGGCGTGAAATGAAATGATACGACATGTCTTTTCATTTTTTCCGATCGACAGAATTCACTCAACAGCCATTCGGCCGAAAGAAGGTTTTTTCAGCAGAAAACCTTGGAAACTGTTCAATTTTGACGGTTTCTGTTAGATTTTTGTCTTTCGGCCAAAATAATTTTTTTTCAGCCGAAATATTTTTTCAGCTGAACACATGAAATATGGACTGAAAACAAAAATCAAAGAATTGCCCCAAGCTTACTTGAACTTTGGAGGTTGCGGACTCCTACAAATACTAAGAATTTGGTTTCGAAAATGACACCAACATTTCCAAAATTGAATCTACTTTCAATTCTTATAATTTTTTTTCATTTTTTTTATTTTTATTTAATTTAAAAAAAAAAACACTACATAATATTTTCAGCAAACATTATGATTCAGTGAAATGAAATATCGGTATCTCTAAAAATATACAATGAAAAATTTGGAAAAAAATATATTCATAATCCTTAAATTGTTCTTTTCAAAAGGGTATATTTAGATTTTAGTTTTAAGTAAAAATTAAGATAGATACAAGGTGTAGAAAAACATGTGTTTAAAATCTGCAACATTTTCAGCTTGGTCAACTTCAAAAAATTCTAGAAATTATAATATTTATCTGTTAGATTCAAAATTATAGTCATAATAAAATAGAGTCTCTGTAGATTGTTGCAGTATATTTCATTTCTTAAAAACATAATTTTAATAATAGATACATTGTTGTAAGAAAAAGTAACTCGTTATCATTCCTTTCATGTTTAAGGAACATACTGTTAAACAATTGTCAAATGGATATATCAAATTGTGATTAAAAAAAATTAAAAAATAGTCATTGGAAAGCTAACAAAATTCTTCACATGTTTTGTTTTTACTGTAAAGTGAAATTCTAAATAAAATAAAAAATATTTTTTTATGTCTGAAGTTAAAGAACTTGTGAAAATACAGTTTTTTTCTCATAAAACAAGCAAAAATGTAACCCATCTTCGTGATTCCACCCTATTCTTTTGCACACATTTATATAATTAAATATTTAGATATAGTTTTTTCTACTCTATCAATTCCTAACTTGATCTTTTCTTCATTCCCCACTGTTTATTAAATTTATAATTTAATTTTTTTACTCTTTTTACCCACTTTAGGCATAAGCTCAATTTTTTAAACTAGGCTTAGAATGTTTAAGGAGATTTTATAATTAATAAAAATTACTCATTTAATAATTACTTCAAGTCCGACAATGACAAAAAAAAAATGTTTTCTAGGCACCTAGGTTCATTGACTCACATTTATTAAAATCGCAACGTTCCCTTCAAGATGCACTCTACGCTCCAAGGGTGCCACTAGCACTATTTATGCAACATGCCCTTCAAAATGCACTACGTGCTCCAAGGGTACCACTCACCCTTGACTTATTTTGGTAGTTTTCCAACCCTTGGAGTCAATACTCCATCAGGCAACCTTGTGAGAGACTAAGAGCCTCTAAGGAATAAGGACACTTCCTTATTGTCCGCCCCTTAGAATCTCTATGAGCGACTGTCTCAGTCTTCCCTCATGGCATTGTGGATATCTCAAACTATGTAATCGTTAACCTACAATTCGAGCCACGAAATGAGTGCTAGTAGGTTGTGGCAGGGATGTTGTCACACCTCTCCCTCAATATCTGGTTATTGTGCATGGCCTCTTTACTCCTTATGTGATTTTAATTATAAACAAAAATCGTCATCCTGCATCGATCAAAAAAACAGTGTCAACGATCCATAAAAAACATCATAATATACCCGATCATATGTCACATATGCATAAATAGAAATACCCAAACCATATACGGTCCACTTCTTGACTCGATCCAGAATCCAAGGTGGTTCATTGATGCCATCGACATCCTCAATCTTTCGAGTGTCGTGCACACTCAGAAGAGACCCGTCAATATCACATGTCTATACATAGATATCAAATAACATAACATCATAATCCAACAACATCATCATCTAAATACATAAGAAGGATAAACAACCATATACAAAATGAGATAACTTTCACATAAGTGTCCTCAAATAATAAGTCAAATCATGCGCACACAAGAGCATGATGTTACACCATGCACATAGACCAGATATTGAGTGTAGCATCCCGCTCTTACGAGCACATTTTATTGACTTATTCTTTGAGGACACTTGCGTGCAAGTGATCCGATTATAGTACCTGATTGTATATCTTGTTTATGGATCTTTATGATGATGTTGATGATTATGATTTGATGTTATTGATATATGCATATTGACAATTTTTTCGTGAGTGTGCAGGACACTTGACATATTATGTATGTTGATGGCATCAACAGACCTTCTTGGACTCTGAATTGAGTCAGGGAGTGGGTTGTATTGGTTTGAGTATTTAATTTATGCATATGTGACATATGATCAATTATATTATGATGTCGTATATGGATCATTGACAGTGTTTTGTTAATAAATGTAGTCTCATGAATAATTTTTAATCTGACTCACATAAGGAGTAAAGGGGCCATGCATATAGACTAGATATTGAGGGAGAGATGTGGCAGATTTCCTGACACAACCTACTAGCACTCTCATCGTGGCTCGAATTGTAGGTTAACGATTACCTAGTTCGAGAGATCCATGATGTCGTGAGGGAAAATTGAGACAGTCGCTCACAAACATTTCTAAGGGTTGAGCAATAAGGCAGGGTCATTATTCCTAAGAATCTCATAGTCTTTAACAAGGTCGCTCGAATGGAGTCTTGACTCCAAGGGTTGGACAACTACCAAAACCAGTCAAAGGTGAGTGGCACCCTTGGAGCATAGAGTGCATATTGAAGGGCATGTCGTGTAATTAAAAATTTGAATCAAAGGAGAGTGGCACCCTTGGAGCATGAAGTGTGTCTTGAAGGGCATGTCGCAGAAGTAAAACTTGAGTCAATGAACTTAGGTGGCCTAGAAAACCCTAATTGAATAATCAACCTTGTAAAACTATGATCACTGTCGGATCAATCAATTAATTAATCAATTAATGATTGAGTTTATTAATTATAATGTCATTTTGCAACTCTAAACCTATTTAAAATTTAAGCTTAAGTCTAAGCTTGGTGAAAATACTAAAAATAAAATACAAAATAAATAACATAGGAAGGAGGCAAGTCAAGTCAAGAAAATAAGAAAGATAAAAGAATTCTAAAAGAATTAATTCAATACACATGTGTGCAGAAAATACCTAATTGGAAATTAAGATAAGAAAGGAATAAAGCATAAAGAAATGTGTGTACATAGAAAGATATCTAGAGTCTAGTTAACACTAGTAGAACTAGAGAAAAATCATATTTTAACTCAACTCAGTTTTAGAAAGGCATTAGTCATTAATTGAAAATAAGGGGAATAAAGAGACAACTAGGAGTGATTTAAGGAGTGTTTTTAGGAAGGGTGAGGGAAATTGAATTTTATTAAAATAAAATGTGGATTTTATTGTGAAATTGGGGAAAGGGTGACAAGTGTGTGGGGGAAATAATTCTTAATAAATTGTTTAAAAAAGTGAAGTAAATGTGCAAGTGAATGTTCAAAAAAAAATATATATATATATATATATATCATTGATCAGAAAATGAGGAGATTGGTTATGGGAAAGGTTGTGTTGCAGAAATTTTGAATGGTTTTACTTGTGATTGTAACACCCTACCAAGATGTTAAACAATTATTCTTTCATTTTATACACATACAATAACAAATTTTCTTTAACATAATTTCATTTCATTTACACAATTCTTCTACATTTGCTCAACGATAAATCTAAATAGAATGATGAAATAAGTAATAGGTTAACTCTAAGATTTGCAACTTAAAACAAAAGTATATACAAAATATCAACAACAAATACCACTGAAAAATACCTCTTCCTTAGTTTGTCGAAGTTCATCCATGGTAATGTAGTCCTAGGCGCTTCCAAGCATTATTTTCCCGCTTGCCCAGAGTGAAACAACAGAATCCTCCCTGCCAACTAGGAACCTAGCCGGCTTCCTAGCTCCAAGAAAAATTTTGGTTTCTTGGCCCTCCATGCCCGTGACTCCAAGAACAACAAAGCACCCATGCTCAAAGAAAACTATCACAAGAATTATACCTTCCAAGAATTTCACAACCTCTCATCATGCTCAAACCTCTCCATCCTTTTCTTCTCCCTTCCTCTCTACTTCTTCTCCTTATTTATCAAGTTTCCATACACACTTCCCCAAGTCTCCTCAACCACCCTCATTATTATCCATCAACCTCCCTTATCTAGATATTTTGGGAAAATATTAAAATAAAACTAAATATAAATGACTTGCATTTAAACAATAATAAATAAAATAAAAAGTATTTACTCTCATGCTAGATAATAAATGTTATTTGATAATTTTCCCCAAAATGTACATAACACTCCACCATGCTCATTTAATTCATTACACCCACCATCTATCAAAGTCAAGAAAGTATTTAATGCTTCTAGATATTTGTATGCAATATAATTTACATATTCAATA
>ML776783.1:796120-810019 GCA_009831015.1 Picea engelmannii | reverse complement strand
AATGCTTCTAGATATTTGTATGCAATATAATTTACATATTCAATAAACATTCAATTAAATAGTTAATAATTTACTTTAATAATTAATACATTAATTACTTATACTAGTGTACATGGGTATGGTATGTGTGCGTAGCTAGCGGATACATATCTCATGCATGTACTAACGATAAACAATCATTGCCTCTAGTGCATAGTTCCTATATGATTACCAAGACATGTAGGACAACAAATCAAGTAATGCATCATTTAATAATCTTAATGAACTAAATTACACCAATTCATCAATAACTCATTGTCACACTTAAAATATCATTAGGAAATCAAAGAGGGCTTTAAACATGGTAGGAACCAAGTGAGTAAACAATAGTGGCATCTCTAATCCCCAATCCGTATTCTCAACTAACATCGAAGCATCCTTCCTTCCTAACCTACTTCCATCTTCCATCCTATCCTTTCCTCTGTTGGACTAAGCTGGAGCGTCAACTATATTGACCTAACTCCAGATAGAACCCATAAAAGGAAGTGTCATACATCTCGACCAAGCTTCCCCAACAGGAAACTATCAGTCATCATCACATGTCTAGGGGAGAGTGACTTCACACAACCCTCCCACGACTCTAGGTTTCGAAGGATAAATGGTGGGCAATACCTCCACCCCTCCTTATAGAACTAGGGTCAACACCCTACATCAAGCCATGTTGTGCAACTACTGTTCTTAGAGTCACGTCATCAAACATCCACTTTGGGTAAGTTGTGCATCCTGTCAAAACCACACTTACCATAGATCATAGTAATATTTCAAATCATAAATTAAATAGTAAGTACAACTTATAGTATACAATATCTTCTTGATGTCTACGACATCCCAGTTACCTCAATACTATAGTCATTTGGCTATCACATAACTCATTAACCTGTAGGTTAGTTCACCAATAACACATATTGATGTAGATATATCACAAATTTATATAAGAATCATTATTTGCATTGACGCTCAATTAAGAAATGTATTCCTATTTACATCATGCATTGCATCTATTATACATTCACAACATAACTTGAATTGGTATACATGTACCAAAATTACCCATTTTATTTTTCATGTTTAAATAATCGAATAACTATCTTTGTCATGAGCATATATCATGTAACATACAATAGGTCTAGAGGTACACATCTCAATGTTTAACAAATTCTAACTGAATCCAAACAAATGCTAAACTTTGAATTATTAATATTAGTAAACAACAATGTTCTAACTACCTAGGGTCAAAATATGGGGCGTTACAGTGATAGTTGGGACACTCAGCTTGAGAGGGAGTGGTGGATCTACCTTGTGAGGCAAGCTGGGAGCTAGAGGTTTTCTGGCATTGTGTGTGTGTGGACCCTTTGCGGCTCAGGGGGCTAAGGGGGAAGAAGAGTACCCCTAGCATTGGTTGTGAGGTACCAGTGAAGTCCTAGGATTAGCAGACAAAAGAAAGAAGGACGAGCGAAGGCTTCAAGTTGCATACTTCATCGACAACGTCATCATGCAGGTTACAATACTTGATTTACAATTTGTTTTATTTTTAATGGACTAGTGAATGTATAATCGTTTTGTTTAACGAGGTTCGATTGGAATTAGATTGTTATCAATGCATGTATTTGACAAGGTATATATATATATAGTTATGGTACCACTGATTCTAATTGTCTTATTTTTCCTTTGGTTCGGCTCCTATTTTTTTTAACCTTCTACTCATACCCTTGCACAATGATTAATCTTCTCTCTTGATCGCACTGTCATTTTTCCTTTACAGGTCTGGGAACTGGGTACCTTATACTTTCGTTCACCCATATTTTCCTCTCTCTCGATTTGTTGCTATCCCTCTTGGATATTTTTCCATTAATACAGTTTCTCCATTCTTCTTTTACCCTTTAGATTACCCGAGGTGGTTTTTTTTTCTCGCCAAAATATCATAGCCAAACAACTAGTTTCTCAAGCTCCTTTGTGTCTTCAATAACCGATTGGTACCAATCGACTTAGATTATATCCAAACCTCTCATCGTGAGATAACCAGAATCATAACAGATCCCATGCATGATACATCGACAATCATGCTAAAGTGAGCATGTGAAATCATGCTTGAATTATGACTGTCTCGATTTTTTTCAGGTACCCGATGCCTCAGGAGTTGAGGTAAGGTCAGATCCACGCCCTACAGGCATCCACTATTTTTGCTTCATGGATTTCAGTCTCCCTTCCTACTTCAGACCATCCTTATCTTGCTGAGTTGTGACGAAATGGTGCTTTAGCAGGATACTTCCTCCCCTTCTTATGACGGTTGAGTGGTACAGAATTCGAACCATTCCTGAGATTTTTGTTACCATCTAGGAATAGCATTTCCTGTGATATTCCTTGGGAAAAAACTCGAAGAACATCGAGAGGTCGATTAGTTGAGCACGATCCCTGTTAATAAATTTTCATAGAAATCCCAGCCAGATACCGTGAGAATTTAATGCCCTCTTAACTCCTTAAGAACCACCGAATAGGAGAAAATATACCCTCAAATTTTGGTTACATCCTCCACGTAGATAGATATGACCTAAATTCCCTTGGTTTAAACAACTGCCTTCTGTCACCTTCTGGGCTCGAGCAGAATAGTTAATAAATAATTGTTGCCATAAAGGTTTAGTCTGATTTTTATGTTGAACAACATGCATGGTATAATTGCATTGAATTGGTAAGTTTTATCCAAGGGTCAATTTTGAGAAGATGAACTTATTTAAGATATTTCTACCTGAATTTTCAAATTATAGTTCAGTCATCATTTAATAATTAACATATATTCAGATGTAACTTACTGTCGCATGGTTTAAGAAAATGATAGTTAGAGTGTAGGTTTAAATTGTAATTTAATTACTTCATAACCAAAAGACTTAAGGGAGAAGATGAATGATGTAAGGTAATTAATAATTTAGTACCAATAATAAGGTTCACTTGTTGTTTCTTGTAGACATTATGTTGCAATAGAATTAACTAATTTAGAAACTATATAATCCTGACTTTGGCTACGAAATATGATTTATGGCTGAATATTGGTGTCGGACATTGTCTTATATTTTTACATAGGATTGTTAGTCATCGAACTTAATTTAAGGAAACTGGCATGGGCATAAAATAAATTTTAAAATAAATAAACTTATTTAAAAAAAGCAGTGCAACCTCGACTTTTTATTATTTTAATAGCTTTTCATTTTAAAGGGGATTTGGGTCTTTCTTGATCATTAAAACATAAACATGCAAGTCGACACATAAGGTCCTTGTTTCATCACTTCTTGTGTTAAGATTAGTTCATGGTACCTTACTTGGATAGGAAGGTTGGCGTGATTCTTTTGTTATGATACTAACATTTTAATAATTAATAAGGAAAGTAGTGTTCTTCTTACATTCTCTTACCCTTGAATCCCTTAGCCTTCTAGTTAATAGTTAAAAATGAATTGTTAGCATGAAGCCCTTATTTAGTTGGCTTTGACATGGTTGAGATATTGAATAAGTAAATTAGTTATTCTCTTGCACTTCAAAAATGGATGGTTATTACATTGTCTAATCTAATCTTGAATTCAGTTTATGATTGGGAAATTAATGAATGCTTGCGCCCTGAATTTAATATTATTAGATTATTTTGCGCATGAAAACAAACTGGTTGAGTGAATAGATTTCTCACGCCATGGAATAATTTTGATGTATAGATGATTAAATGATCAGATTTTCTTGTGCCTTGGAATAATGTTAACGAATAAATGATTGAATTATTATATTTCCTAGTGCAATGAATATTTAATGTTGATGAATGATTGTTTTAGAAGTTAGATTTCTCGTTCGCAATAAATATTTAATGTTGATGAATGATTGTTTTAGAATTAAGATTTCTCATGTGCAATGAATGTTTAATGTTGATGAATAATTGTTTTAGAAATTAGATTTATCGCACACCATGAAATAAATGTTGATGTATGATTGATAAAGTTGATGATTACCCTTGTGCCCTAAATAATTGATTATTAGGATGGATTGATTGATCTAGATGATTTTGGCTTGATTGGATTAGTGGGTTTTAGAAACCTCCTTGTTCCTCAGAACAGTTGCGAGCCTTGAGACCTTAAGTGGTCAAAATCAATCGGATGAATCCTAGGCATGAGCATTTCCTATGTGTCCTAGAGGTCCTAAACTTGTAGGGTAGGTTGGGAGGATAGTTCATTTATGTTCAGTAACATGATTGAGCAATTATCTGTACTTTTGCTTCAATTGATCGAATGCATTGAATCACGTGCCTATATGATTATGTTGACGTGTTGAATGTGCATCGTTAATGGTTATATTTATGTGTAGATCATGCCTCTTTTTACGTATGTTAATGTGTTTCTTATGTGTTGTTATTAATCTTTTTGATGTGTCATTATTAATTCGGTTGATGCATTGATTGTGTCGTTGTTAGTTACGATGATGTGTTTCTTACAATGCTACCAAGTTATGTCGTGACGAATCTTTTATCCTAATAAAAAAAAAAACCTTTTGGACATCATTTGTTGTGGTAACGACGGGGGTGTTATATTGAAGGAGAGGTGTGGCAGTATCCCTATCACATCCTGTTGAAATAATGTAACTGCAAAAAGTATTCTTATTATTATTGATATATTATTTATAGGATTAATCCTCATTGTGGATTAATCATGTTGGTAATTGTATTAGGAACAAATCCCCTTTTGTGGATTGGTCAACAGACAATTATAATAGGCAGAATAAGAAGTTGGCCCCAACAGTTAATAAGAAGACCCAGAAATATAATAAAGGTGGGTTTACCCACCCAGATTAAGAAGTCGGACCTGCCAGTGAAGAGACACTTCACACATGCCAGAACTTGTATAAATAAAGGAGGCTAGCACCTCATTTGAACACAACTCACTTGCTCATTCTCTTATGAGGAAAGATGCAATTACTAGTTGGAGAGAGGGAGAAGAGTGGCGCATCTTTTGGAGAGGACTATATGCATTGGTTTGAGTTATCTCTTGACATTGTATTGGCAATTTATGATAAGGATGTTTTTGCTGGGTTTTCTTCCCCTAGAGGGTTTCCCAAGATAAATGTTGTGTCTCTTGTGGATGTGTATTTCTCAGTGATCTTGTTCCTATGTTTCTATTATCTATTGAATTGCAAAGAACTATAATAATGGCATAAACATTAACATGGTATCAGAGCCAACCTGAAGGAAGCATATTTTGCAAGAGGAAAAACGTCATTGTTACCGTACCCAAAAATTAGGGTTTTGCAAAAGTGAATCTATTCAAGCCTAAAAACACCTAGAAAGTTGCGCCCTCCCCCAAGGATCATTTTGGCACTTAGAGCGCACCTTTTTAGTGGCTATATATCTCGAAAAGTTAAACCCTAGTTTCACAAAGTACCAGAAAACCAGAGTACCAGAAGT
Source organism: Picea engelmannii (assembly GCA_009831015.1). Lineage (NCBI taxonomy): Eukaryota > Viridiplantae > Streptophyta > Pinopsida > Pinales > Pinaceae > Picea > Picea engelmannii. The sequence continues at coordinate 804,552 of ML776783.1, read as the reverse complement.
ACCAGAAAACCTGAAGCACCAGTCCAGAAATCCGTAGATCAAGTTTGAGGGGGTAAAAGTTGGATTTTCAAAATTCCAACTGCACCAGCTAACTCGCCTCAACCTAGCGCATCTATCCCCTAGATAAGAATTTCAAAATTCAAATTTTGAAAAATTAGGGTTTCCTCATAAAACCCTAAGTTGGAGTTGGAGTTGCAGTCTCAGAACTAGTTGCAGTTGAAGTACCAGTTGCAGTTGCATCCGTAGAACTAGTTGTAATCACCCTTGAAATTTTCTCAAGAGTTGGCAATGATTACCACTACTACCAGATGGAGCCACTACCTGCAAATGCTATCAGAGGTATGTACTTACATATGTTTAATGGTTAAACCCTAAAAAGTATTTGCAAGAGAAGGGATCTCTTGCCATAGATCCAGAAGGATCTCAAGATCCAACACATTTAGAAGAATGATGCAACCCAGGTGTGATTATTCTGAAATACATCTATTTTTCATGAGATTATCAATGTTGCATGTTGAAGCTATCATCAAATTATTAGAAGAATTAAAAGTTGATCATATATCTTATTCTCTAGCCTAATCGTTTGTCAAGTTAGTGTATTGTCTTAGTACAGAAGATAGGTTGAAGAAAGCACTTGTCACTTGAGTGAAGGATACCTGGAAGAAAATAAAGCATTGACTCTTGAGGACAAGGCTCCAGGTTTGATTAATCAAGATTCAAAGGTACACATGAAAAGTTGATGACTATAGTTCAGATAGCATTCCTTGTAAAGTATTACACCTAATAGCATGTGAGCATATAGAGGTATATGCTTTTCATGATACAACTAACACCTTCTCTAGGAGGAACCTCGTGTGTTAGTTTCAGGTTACCATGGAAGAATGCTTGGTCACAACACTATAAGAGTATTGACCTCATTTCATATTGTATTCCTTACCTTTAATATTTGCTAAATTATAAGTAAAAGCTCTAAAGGAGCTATTGTGATGATTGTTTGTGATATTTATTTATATTATCAAGAAGGATATTATTCTTGCTTGTTGTTTTGTTGACCTTGCTCCAGGTCACATGAGGAAGCTATAGCGAAGGTTGTAGAAGGAAATGTGCTAAAGAAGAGATCATAAATGAAGAAATCATCAGTGGAAAAGAAGACGGTGGGTCACTCAGAAGCTACCATGACCCACGCTATTGAAGAATCCATGTGAACTCTAGAAGATTAGCTCACATCAACTACAAGGCGCTACCATACATATGCAAAGTTGTCACAGGTTTACCAGAACTCAAAGGTGATCATGAAGGCGTATGCAATTGATGTGCACAAGGGAAGAACATCAAGAACCCATTTCTGAAGAGGGATAGCAAGATAGAAGGAGTCATAGAACTCATTCATTCTGATGTATGTGGCCCAATGCCATCATCCTCCATTAATAGGTATGTATACTATGTATCATTCATTACTGACAATTCTCGTAAAAGACCTGGATATATTTGAAGTGTTCAACAAGATCAAGGAATTGAAAGCCTTGATAAGAGAACCCTTCTGTAAGGAAGATTAAGATACTCAGGTCAGATAATGGAGGAGAATGTACCTCAGAAGAGCTCATGAACTTCTGCAAATATGTTGGGATCAAGATCCCCAACAAAACGGTGTAACTGAATGAAAGAACAAAACCATGCTGGAAGCTGTGAAGATCAAGATCTTCCTATTTGCTTATGGGTAGAAGCAGCAATGATAGATGTTTATGTGCAGAACCAAATATCCCATAACACACTTGGGCTCAAGACACTAGAAGAGATGTTCACCGGAAAGAAGCTAGAGGTAAGCCATCTCAAAATATTTGGTTGTCCAGTGTTTATTCTTATACCAAAAGAGAAAAAAAACAAGTTGGAACCCTCCGGAAAGAAGGGAATATTTGTGGCATACTGTGAGGTCTCCAAGGCCTTCAGAATGTACATACCTGGTCACCACCATATTGAGATTAGCAGGGACGTGACCTTTGATGAAGAAGCAACACTTAAGAGATCAAGAATTTGCCATCTTGAAGATATATATGAAGAGGAACCTGAAAATCACAGGATTACAGAATCTGTGAGGGAAGTTCCCAGAACTGCAGAACCTGTAAGGGAAGTCATAACTTCCCCTGATGAGGAGACTCCTGAAGATCATGATATAGCAGAAGTTCAAGAACCTCCTCAAATGACCTTCTCCCATAAAAGAAAGCCTGCTTGGGCAAGAGAGCTTATACAAGATGGAAAGAAGTATGGTGTTCCAGAAGGAACCACAAGATAGGTGAAAAGACCAAAGCCATTCTCCAGTTACATGGCTTTGATGTGCAATCTACTTGACAAAGAAACTACATGCTTTGAAGAAGCCATTCAAAAGAAGGAATGGGCAGATGCCATGACAAAGGAATACCAATCCATAATAAAGAATGATGTATGGGAAATAGTTCCCAGACCAAAATGTAAGGATGTGGTATCATCAAAATGGCTCTTCAAAATAAAACATGTTGTTGATGGAAGTATTGAGAAATATAAAGCAAGATTTGTCGCTCGTGGATTTTCCCAGAAGGAAGGCATTGACTATGAAGAGACATCCGCTCTTGTGTCCAAATACACTTCGATCAGAACCATTATATCTCTTGCAGCCAAGATGAAATGAAAGATGCACCAGATGGACGTGAGGACAGCTTTCCTGAATGGTGTTATCGAAGAGGAAGTGTATATAGAGAAACCCCAAGGATTTGAGGTTGAGGACAGGAAGTCTCATGTCTGTCGATTGAAGAAAGCCTTATACGGACTGAAGCAAGCTCCCGGAGCTTGGTATGGGCATATAGATAGTTTCTTGACAAGCTTAGGCTTTACCAAGAGTAAAGCAGACTCAAATATCTACTTCAAAATTATGGATATTGAACCAGTAATGTTACTACTATATGTGGATTACTTATTCTTAATTGGAGAAGAAAATCTCATCACTGAATGTAAAAGGAGACTTGCCGCAGAATTTGAAATGAAATACGTTGGCCTAATGCATTACTTCTTAGGTCTTGAGATATGGCAGAGTCCAGAAAGGATCTTCCTTCACCAAGGGAAGTACACGGTCGAGATCTTAAAGAGATTCAACATGCTGGAATGAAAACCCATGAATACACCCATGGAAGTGAAGCTGAAGCTGTTGCTCGATACTTCGTCATATTTAATTGATGCCACACTGATGTACCTGACGAACACCAAACCAGTCATCTGTTTTGCAGTGAACACCTTGAGTCAGTTTCTAGTAGAGCCCAGACGTGTTCACCTAGTAGCTGCAAAACATGTGATGAGGTACCTTAGGTACAATGGATTATGGTCTCAACTATGATGGAGATCATGACTTCACATTGAGTGGATACATTGATGCAGATTGGGCAAGAAGCATTGCTGACAGAAAAAGCACTTTCGGATGTTGTTTCAGTTTGGGATTAGCCATGATCTCGTGGCAGAGTAGGAAGCAATCTAGTATTTCTCTCAGCACAGTGGAAGCAGAGTACATTGCCGCATGTTCTGCTAGCTATGAAGCTATATGGCTTCAAAAGTTGTTGACTGGCCTATTTGACTTGGAGATGAGAGAAACCGTGATTCTATGTGACAACGAGAGATGCATAAAGTATGACGTTGTGTGTTCCTTGTTTCTAACCTCGCTGTTAGACGTAAAGCAAGACGAGTCATTGCTTTTGACCTCGTTGTTAGACGTAAAGCATGACACTGTGTGTTCCTTTCTTCTGACCTCGTTGTTAGACATAAAGCAAGATGAGTCATTGCTTCTGACCTCGCTGTTAGACATAAAGCATGATGTTGTGTGTTCCTTACTTCTGACCTCGTTGTTAGACGTAAAGCAAGATGATTCATTGCTTCTGACCTCGCTGTTAGACGTAAAGCATGACGTTGTGTGTTCCTTGCTTCTGACCTCGCTGTTAGACGTAAAGCAAGATGAGTCATTGCTTCTGACCTCATTCTTAGACGTAAAGCAAGATGTTGTGTGATTCCCTGCTTCTGACCTAGTTGTTAGACGTAAAGCAATATGATTCCTTGCTTCTGACCTCATTGTTAGACGTAAAGCAAGATGATGATGATTCCTCGCTTCTAACCTCGTTGTTAGACATAAAGCAAGATGATGTGTGATTCCTTGCTTATGACCTAGTTGTTAGATGTAAAGCAAGATGATTCCTCACTTCTTACCTCGTTGTTAGACGTAAAGCGAGATGTTGATGTGTTCATTTCTTCTGACCTAGTTGTTAGACGTAAAGAAAGATAATTCCTTGCTTCTGACCTTGTTGTTAGATGTAAAGAAAGATGTGACTGACACTGAGCTACCAGCTTATCAGCTGTGACATTGAGCCAGTGTAGTACTATGATATGCTAGCCTAGTGTTGTGATGAGGTATCATTTTTACTGATACATATTGATGCAGATGATGATGGCATTCTTTCGAGAATGATGATGTTGCTGATGAAGAAAACTTCCGATGACTCGTAAATATGCTAGCCAATGTTCCAAGATGATATTGATGACACTTTCCTCCTGATGCCATTGATGATGCAGACCTCTCTTGCCTGATGTTGTTGAAGAATACCCTTCTTGTTAAGGGGGAGTGTTGAAATAATGTAACTGCAAAGAGTATTCTTATTATTATTGATTTATTATTTATAGGATTAATCTGCATTGTGGATTAATCATGTCGGTAATTTTATTAGGACCAAATCCCCTTTTGCGGATTGGTCAACAGACAATTATAATAGGCAGAATAAGAAGTCGGCCCCAACAGTTAATAAGAATACCCAGAAATATAATAAAGGTGGGTTTACCCACCCAGATTAAGAAGTCGGCCCTGCCAGTGAAGAGACACTTCACACATGCCAGAACTTGTATAAATAAAGGAGGCTAGTGCCTCATTTGAACACAACTCACTTGTTCATTCTCTTATGAGGCAAGCTGCAATTACCAGTTGGAGAGAGGGAGAAGAGTGGTGCATCTTTTGGAGAGGACTATCTGTATTGGTTTGAGTTATCTCTTGACATTGTATTGGCAATTTATGATAAGGAAGTTTTTGCTGGGTTTTCTTCCCCTAGAGGGTTTCCCAGGATAAATGTTGTGTCTCTTGTGGATGTGTATTTCTCTTGTTCTTATGTTGCTATTATCTATTGAATTGCAAAGAACTATAATAACGACATAAACATTAACACATCCTACTAGCACTCATGTCGTGGATTGAATTGTAGGTTAATGATTACCTAGTTTGAGAGGTCTACGATATCGTGAGGGCAAACTGAGACAGTCGCTCACAAAGATTCTAAGGGGCACGCAATAAGTTAGAGTCATTATTCCTTAGAAGGCCTTAGTCTCTCACAAGGTTGACTGAATGGAGTGTTGACTCCAAGGGTTGAACAACTACCAAAAGCAATAAAAGGTGAGTGACACCGTTGGAGAACGAAGTTGCATCTTGAAGGGAACATTGTGTAATTAAAACTTGAGTCGATGAATCTAGGTGGCCTAGAAAACCTTGAGAAAATAATTATAAACCTTGAAAATCTTTATGCCTTGCCGGATTCAATTAATTAATTAAAGAACAAATTTATTAATTGTAAATCCCAATTGAAAGTCTAAGCCTTTTCAAAAAAAAAAAGAAATTAAGCCTAAGTCTAAGTTTTTGTAAGAAGACTAAAACTAAATTATAAATTAGATTAAAAAGGAATGAGGTAAATCAAGTTAAGAATTAAGAAAAGGTGAATTATATGTAAAGATTTGATAAGGCACATGTGCGCAAAAAAATATTAAAAGGGACTTTTAAATTAAGAAAGGAATAAAGATGAGAAAATAGGGTACCCATAGAAAGGAATCTAGAGTCTAACTACCACTAGTTTAACTAGAAGAAGAGTCATATTTTAATTCAACTCATATTTAGTAAGGCGTTAGTCATTAAATGGGAATATGGGGAATAAAGAGACAACTAGGAGTGATTTAAGAAACACATTTGGGAAATGTGAGGGAAATTGACTTTTAATTTAAATAAAATATGGAATTACTTGTGCAACTTGGGGAAAGGGTGACAAGTGTAAGGGGGAAATAATCATAATTTATTAATTTAAAAAGCAAATTAATTGTGCATGTGGGGATATGTTAGTAAAAAAAATCCTATAAAGAAAATGGTATAGATGGGAAAGGGATACTCAGCTTGAGAGAAAGTGGTGGAGTGGTGGCTCTACCTTGTGAGACAGGCTTGGAGCTAGAGGATTTTTGGTTTTGTGTGTGTGACCCCTTTGCGGCTCGAAGGTCTAAGGAGGAAGAAGAGTACCCCAGCATTGGCTGGGAGGTACCAATGAAGTCTATGTGATTAGCAAGCGGGTGAAAGAAGAAGCGAAAGTCGTTGAAGAACATCATCAAATCTCTGTCATCAACATCGATTCCAATATTTATATTCTTGTAAAATGTAATTAGAATTTAGATGGTTCACCGCCATATTTTATAACTCATAAGTTCAAAAATTTAATTATATATTGTCAATTCAAATTTCCATACAAATTTCCGCAATCCGATAGCATATTCAATAGCATTTTCTGAAAATCAATTTTTAATCGCATTGTAAACAAATTGCAAACCTGAATTTAAACTGGTATCAATTAAGTTGGAGTCCAACTAATATGGATTATTAGTCCTACACTTGTATGCGTTTACCGCATTAATTTAGACGCAGAATGACCCTGGTTGTCTTCTGATTTAGGAAGTAGTTGTGTAACATTCACTTGACTAGATCTCAATCAACGGATTTTTCATCTTGAACTTGTAACTGAATCGTCTCTAAACAATCGACGATTTCCATTTTTGGGCGTCACACTTCTCTTCATGATTTTGTTTTCTCAAGGCACGAACAAGAGGAATGCAAATTATAACCTAAGGATTTAAATTATAGTGGGAATTAAAAAATTGGAAGTAAATAAGTTTTTAAATAATTTATAGTGGGAACTGAAAATTCAGAACTAAAAAGTTTTTAAATTGGAAGTAATAAGTTTTAAATATTTGTAGTTGGGACTAAAAATCGGAAGCAACAAGTTTTAAATATTTATAATGGGGACTAATAATTGGAAGTAATAAGTTTCAAATTATTTATAGTGGGAATTAAGACTTTGGAAGTAAATAGGTCAATTTTTTTAGAGGGACACTCCTTTAGGGATAGTGATTAATATTTTAATCATTAATTTAACTTAGGATAATTTTTATTATAGTGAAAGAAAATATTTGATACTGTTTAAGAATTTCAAGTTATAATGAAAGGTTATATTATATTATAGACTAAGGCTTAAGGAGATCAAGTAATCATGTTAAGTATGTATATAATGTTTTTTTATGTTTATGGAATCACGACTCAATTTTGTTGTTGTCATGGTGTTAGAGTTATGAATGAAATGAAATTGTGAGTTAATTTAAAATGAAATTGATTATTTTTCGATAGAATTTTTATGTGTATGATATGAAAAATTTAGTACCTTATGTCTAGGAAACTTATGTGTGGATTTAGCGCATCCGTGATAAGTTAAAATTCTTTCTATGCTCTATGATAAGTGTTATAAAATGTTTTTGCTAAGTACACAAGAATTGGCTTAAATGATTGTTAAATCGTAAGAGATTATACTTTGTGTTTAAAGAAATTATAAAGGGTATTGTTCTTTATTTAGTCACGAAATTCAAAATATGATTGGGGTTAAGGGAATTAGATATCTCCTTGTTCCCCAAAAAAATCGTCATTATTGAGACCTTAAATGGTCAAAATCAATCAGATGAATCGTGGACTTGAGCATTGATTATGTGTCTTGGAGGTCCTAACCATGCAGGATAGGTTGGGAATGTATTTTCCCTTGCTATTCAATGACATAGTTGATCAATTAATTGCATCTAGCTTCAGTCGATCATGATGTGTTGATTTGCGTCACAAATTTATGGCAATGAGGTGTTGATTAAGTTTCGTTATTATTATGTTAATGCGTTGATTATGTGTCGTCATTAATTAGGATGATGTGTTGATGGTGTTTCTATTCATTATGTGATGACGTTTAATTTCCTAATACATTTAAATTCCCTAAAATAAGAAAAAAAAAATTATCTATTATACATCACTAATTATAGACGTAATAGAAGAGTCATTATAGTAGAATAATTAAACTAAAACTTAATTAGATACAAATTTGACAAATTAAATTACATATCAATATTTTTTGAAAAAATGATTGTTAAAAAACATTATTCCTTACAAATTATTTTATAATTAAAACTCAAAATTCAAAATATATATATATGGAGATGGAAATTTTAAACTTTTTTTTTATGTATTTTTTAAATTGAATATATATATATATATATATATATATATATATATATATATATATATATATATATATATA
>ML776783.1:764822-796017 GCA_009831015.1 Picea engelmannii | reverse complement strand
AAAAAAAAAAAAAAAAAATCAAATTTCCATCTCCATATTTCACTTAAAAGTGAAACACTTATTTATAAATTCACTTATAACTATAATGATATTTGTATCTACCACCGTTATAGCTCTAGAAACATCGAAAACAAAACAAAACATGACATAACTTAGTCTCAACATTTAAATTAAGCTTACACATTATAGACTTTGTCATATATATATATATATATATATATATATATATATATATATATATATATATATATAAAAGCAAGCGAGTATTCCATTCATACTAATATTTGAATACCTATAATTGTTATAGAAAAATGATTTTGAATTACATTTTTATTCTTCTTAATTTTTTATTTTTTTTAATTAATATAGAAAAATAATTTTGAATTAGATTATGTAATTTTAATTTTTTTTATTTTTTAGATTAAATTGTTTTATTATTATCTTAGTATAAGATAAAGATAAAAATTTTAATCAAAGACATTTTGTAGTCTATGATATGTTGTTTGAGAGTCAAAATTTTAATTTGTTTGATGTTAATAGTTTAGAAATTATTTTCTATGATAGTAAATGATTTTTTTCAATTTAAATAATGTTATAAAATAGCTAAGATTTATTAAAAAAAAATACAGATACAAAATATTATATATATGTGATTATATTTTTATCTTTTATAATTTAAAATTTAAAATTATCATTTTATAATGTAAAACTAAAAATTAAAAAATTAAAAAAATATATTATTATATATAGAGTTATAATTTTAATAAAATACTCTTCAATACAAACATTGAAGCCAATGTCTACTTTGATATTTGAGTAGTGAACTAATAGTTACTATTGTTACTTTAATATTTCAATAATTTATTCATATTTATTTTTCAAACATTGAAGCAAACCATATAAATATTGATGACTTTTCTGTATGCATAAAGTCCATATAGTTTATGTAAAATTATGATCATTTATAATAATCAAATAGTACAAATCAAATCATTTGGATATAGACCAACAAAGAATAATATTGAAATAAAAGAAAACACTGCAAATCTAGGTCATGTACCACCACCTATGTGATCATTATCGTGTCATTTTCAAAGTTTTGATTTCATGTTATATTTTAATTTATTTTCTTCTAAAACTTATATTTCATTTTTTTTATAATTTCAAAGTTTCTTAAATAAAAATCAATAGCTTGAAATTTAGACATAAAAAAAAAATATAAAATATGTGTGAATCTTTTCATACAAAGGTGTATAAATGAAATTCAAATATGATTGATCAAGTTTAAAAATAATTAAAAACACAATTTTCCAAATAATTAAACATTAAATTTTTTAAACTTTTATCATAGAATTTCAGTAAAAAATAAACAAAAAATATCCTCTAAAAATAACTAAAAAATAGAATAATTAAATTAAAACTTAATTAAATACAAATTTGACACATTAAATTACATCAATATTTTTTGAAATTTTTTTTATTAAAAAACACATTATTCCTTACCAATTATTTTATATTGTAATTAAACATCAAAATTCAAAAGAATTATATATGTTTTAAAAGATTTAATTAAAAAAATACACAAAATGTAAAATTAAGCTTAAAAAAATACACATAAATTCACTTATAACTACAATTATGTATTATACAATTATGTATTATATAATTGTATTATATCTACTACCGTTATAACTCTAAAAACATATAACTACAATTTTGTATTTATATGTACTATCGTTATAACTCTAAAAACATGGAAAACAAAACATGACATAACTTTGCCTCAACATTTATATTATTCATATACATTATAGACTTTGTCATTTAATTATATATATATATATATATATATAACTCAATTGGTAAAAGGTTTTTTAAGTTAATTTTTTTTTATGCATATGAATACTTGAATTGTTGGAAATATGCCAATGAATTTCCTCATGTGGTCACATGCATATGTATGGAGCTATGTTTTTTTTTTATAAGTAAGATTGTATAAAAAAACTGCCAAAATAAATGATTACAAAATCATCTCTTTGTTCAAGGTTGTAAACACTGAGCTACCCCAAGGGGAAACCAGCTCAGCCAGCTGAACAGTTCCAAAGTTTAAGTCTTAAACTATCAGTCATAGCAAAATTTCTACAAGTCTTGACAACAAAATATTACACCTTGACCGTTCTACTGACATATAACAAAAGAAAAATCCAGGCCCCTAAGGGTGACCAGTTTAACAGTAATTGGCACAGACAGTAGTTGATACAGATGTCATCCATGAGGAAAAACCACAGTTAAACACTTAGCATAATAAAGTAGACACGTGTACATATGATGTGGTGGGGTTGTAGTGCGTTCACGTGTCGAGTCCCCGAGAGGAGATGGCTCCTCCTCTACTGGTGTCCTGTCCAACTGCTTTGCGTCCTCCATTTGGACTAGTGGTGCATTCTCCTCCTGTACTGGTGCGGCATTCTTTGAAGTCCCCAATGGGGGAGCTGGTGTCTCAGCCCCTATTGCGTGAGCTTCTCCTGCTGGGGGGTGGTGGGCACCCTGCAATGCTAAGAGAAATTGTAGGAATTGTGATGCTTTTCCATCCAGAATCTCCAGGTGAAATGAAAGATCATCCAAGTCCCGACATAGGTCAAAGACCAAGACTTGCAGAAGTGCAAGGCCTGTTTGCAATTCAAATTATAGGTCGGGGTGGGAGTGAGGCCACTGAAGTGAACCTTGGCTTTCTTCAAGGCCATCATCCTGAGAATGAGCATAGAGTAGCAGGGCCTGAGGTGACTAGGAAGGCGAGCAGGCCGATGAGTTGGGAGGAGACACTGGTATTGACTATGAAGCGGAGGCCAAATTTCCCAGGGGGCCTAGGTTGAATCCCAAAGAGGTCCCCGAGAAATCAAGCCACTCCAACTTGTAAGAAAATGATGATGAAAGGGGGAGGAAGTTGTCGAGATTATGACTCGACTACGCAAGGAAGGAGGATGAGTTAGGCGACGAGGAGGAGGAACTATGGGAGGGTGTAGGAAGGGGGAGGAGGGACAAACGTAGTCGATTGGGCTGCCATGCCAAGCCTCGTTAGGACTTCCCTCTCTACCTTAACATCTATGAGACATAATGAGGGAGGAAACAACCAGGAGAGAATGATATCAGGCAAAGGAGTTGTTGGGCGGGAGGTCGATCTCTGGAGAAATCAACCATAAGAGAATGAGGCATCAAGAACAACTGGTGCAATTCATAATAACTGAGGAGTTGGTTCCTTCAATGAAACCAACACATTCACAAAGTAAAAGAATAATAAAGGCTCTGGTCCATCGAGGGTACGGCAAGGCAGAGAAGGGCACACTCAGATTAATGGTGCCCTAACTCATGCAAGTTCAAGTTAATAGCATTAAGGTGGCAGGAGGGGGAGGCACGCATCTGTCACATGGTTGAATCCATGGTGGATCTCTCCTGGCTTCTCCTCTGGACACTTGGTTCCCAATATCACCCCATTCGAGGAGTTGTCAATGGCAAGAGATTTTTTTTGGAATCTCTGAAAGATAGGGTGCATCTAGTGGGTAGGGGCCTGGTATAGAAGATCCAGTCCCTCCCTGTCTGCTCCAATGTTGGTCAGATCATCCACAATCTGATCTGCTTTTCTCCTCACATGGGAGGGGATAAAATCCTGACTGGAATGGAGAAGAGTTGCAATTGTACTTAGACCATGAGAAAGTCGCCAGCAGGGAGAAATCTGTATCATTCAAGACTTTTTGAAAGAGGTTGAGAATGACTTGAGAGTATCCTTCCACTATGAGTTTGTTGTAGTTTTGTTCTATGGCTATTTGTAACCCTCTTGTTCTCCTCCATAGTTTTGATGCATTGTTTTTGGTGTGGCCTAAATTGCCTGTGGTGATGAGAAGGATGTTCCCCTGATGGTTTCGAAAAACCACACCAAATCCTGCCGCTCCCGGGTTCCCTTGGGATGCTCCATCAAATTTTACCTTATTAAACTCCACTAGAGGTTGGGACCATTGAGAGGGACTATCCCCTTGAGGAGGATTACGAGGAGGATGGGGGAGATATTGATTTTTGATGAGTTTCTTGTTATTCATGATGCTTTGTTCTTGGGTGGGGCAAGTTAAGTCCACCTCATACTACTGCTACAAGCTGATTGTTTTCGTTATTTTGTGACAGATCTGGGTCCATCTGTGATGCCAATTGCTTTGGGTATTCCTGAAGATCTGTCGATTTATTTCCTTCTAGATTTTCCAGAGGATAAAACCAAGGAGCAGTTGCTAGATGCGATTTAGGATCGGTGACTTAAAAGCCACATCTCTCCATTCTTTGATATTGTTGATTATGTTGTCCCTCTAAGGATCTGAAGTGTGCATGATGGTCGCGCAATGATCCCAAACTTTGGTGCTAAAGGGGAAGGTGTTAAAAAGGTGATTCATGGTTTCTGCCTCTGTCGAGCATAGAGGGAAAATGGATAGTCATGTAAATCCCCTTTTAGTTAGATTATCCCAGGTGAGAATGCTTCTATGTGGCACAAACCAAAGGAAGATGTTGATATTTTTCCATTGTTTTAGAGACTAGATTTTGCACCAGAATTTCCACGGGGGATGGGGATTGAGATTGGCCTTTATGATGTAGGCCTCTTGGATGTTAAAAGTTCCCCTTGGTGAGTGTCCCCAGCGCAGGATGTCCTCATCTTGCATGATGGGAATTTTTCATGCATTGATCATGTTATGCCAGGGATGAAGGTCCACCTGTGCTTTGACGTGTAGGTCTTCTTTATTGGACTTTCAGCATCTCCAGGTGGCATTCATGGGGTTGTCCCTCCAGTAATATGCCACCTTTGTCAGTCTTTCTTGAGTAGTTGAGGTGCAGAAGGTAACATCCCATTATTCTTGCACTAAAACAGGTAACTGTTTCCATAAATCGTTCCATAAGAGGGCAGTATGACCATTCTGGATTTCCTAGAAAGCGTGATTGACTACAAGGTGTCTATTTTGCCTAGAAGTTGTCCATATTAGAGAGCCTGGGTTATCTTCGTTCCAGCAAATGAGGATTCTTTCTATTTCTTTGAGAGTATACTTTCTTCGCCAAAGCCTGGACCAAAGGTCCTGAGGTCTCTTCATCCATCTCCACCAGATCTTGGCGCTGACTACTTTATTCAAAATTGAGGGGTCTCTTATTCCCAAACTCCCTTGTATCTTAGGTCTACATAGATTTTCCCATCTTATCAATAAAAATTTCTTCCCCGCTTTGATCCCCTTCCATAGAAAGTTTCTTTTCAAGGCTTTGATAGTGTTCAGGATGAAGTTAAGGGTCACAAGGGCTGAGAAGGTATAGACAAGAAGAGCTTGCAGAACTTATTTGAGAAGGATGAGGTGACTGGGGAGGTTGAGAGCTTGATAGGTATAGGAAGAAAGTCTTTTCGAGAAGGAAGTGAGGAGGCTCTCCCACGAGATGTTTCTAAGGGCTCTATCCAAGAGGGGGATACCGAGATACTTGGATGGAATGGAGCTTTGAGTGAAACCCAGGATTTCTGAGATGTGTAGCTGAATCGAGAAGGGGGTGTTGAAAAAGAAGATCTGGGATTTGTCCTTGTTGATGTCCATCTTGGAAGCCTCACAGAAGGTTTGGATGATGGACAAGAAAGTATGGGCCTCATGGAATGTGGGGGATCCCATCATCAGAGTGTCATCCACAAATTGACTTTGAGAGATCAGAGAGTTGATTCCATGCAAGGGAAGCCCTTTTATCATCCTTTTCTCTACCACAACCTGAATGGAGAGACTAAGACCTTCTACCAAGATAATGAAGAGGAACGGGAAAAGAGGATCCCCCTGCCTGATTCCTCTGGTGGGGGAGAAAGGGAGAGAAGGAAATCCATTGACCAGGATTGATAAGAAAGCTAAGGAGGTGAGGTTTAGGATCCAGTCTACCCAAGAGGGGTCGAAACCAAAGGTGAGAAGCATCGCACGCATATAGTCCCAAATTAACTTATCAAAATCTTTGTAGAGGTCCATTTTTAAGAGAATAACTAGAGTACGGGTCTTTTGTAGAGAGTGGATAACTTCACGAGCAAGGATGATGCTTTCCAAGATCTCTCTTCCCTCCACATACCTTGATTATTCTGGAAATATGATGAAGGGTAGGATAGTCTTGAGTCACCTTGCTATCACCTTGGTTAGGATCTTGTAGATGACATTGCAGAGGGTGATCGGTCGAAACTGCTTGGGGTGTCTCACACACTCTTCTTTTGGAATTAGGGTAAGGAAAGTGGCATTGAGGGCCAACAGGACTTGACCTGAAAGTCTGGAGTCTTCAATTATCTCCCAAACTTCCTCTCTGATCATTGGCTAGTAATGATGGAACAAATCTCAAGTGAAGCCATCTAGCCCGGGGGATTTTCCCTTGGGGGTGTCTTGGAGTGCATGCTCAACTTATTCTAGTGTGATGGGCCATGTCAGGGAAACATTTTGTTCCTCTGAGATTAGGGAGGGTATGTGTTGCATGATATGGGTGATTGCTTGAGTTATGTCCTTCTGAGGCGTCGTTAAGAGGTTTTGATAATAGGTTACCATCTTTTCTTCCATCTCCTCATGGGTGTGTAGGGTTTGCCCATTTTCTGAGATAATATGAGTGATATGATTGGCGTGTCTTCTTTGGATGGTAGATCTATGAAATAACTTGGTGTTTCTATCACCCTCTTTGAGCCATTGGATGTGATACTTTTGTCTCCATAAGATCTCTTCTTGGGCCTTTCTTTCCTCTAGCTTTTGACTTATTTCCTCTTCCTATGACTTGAGGTCCTCAGACAAGCCCTTATCCTAGATTTGGCTTTGAACAATACTCATTTGTTCAGTTAGATGTCTTTGGGCCTCAAAGATGTTGCCAAAAGTTTGTTTGTTCCAGGTTTTGAGTTCTTGTTTGAAGTTCTTGAGTTTATGTTGAAACCTGTACATCTTGGAGCCATTTGACACAACCGCCTCCCTCGACCAGGCGTGAGCGTTCTGCTGGAAGTCTAGGTGATTGAACCAAAATTGCTCCAGTCAGAAGGGTTTTTTCCCTAGAGTTGTCAGGATGTTCAGCCAAAGTTAGACAAGCCAATGATCTGGCCCATGGAAGTTGAGGATGCTTGCTTCCAAAGTTGTGCCCTCTAGCATCAGCAAATCTAAGAGAAGGAAATGATCCAGCCGACAAGATATCTAGTGAGAGACAGTTCTGCGATTTGTCCAGGTGAAGGTGCCATTGGAGGTGTATGTCTCAACAAGGAATAGGTTGTGGATTAGGCATTGAAAGTACCCTGACTCTGCTTCAAGATGATGTGTTCCTCCTCTCTTTTCATCCAGGTTACAAATCATGTTAAAATCCCCTCCCAAGATCCATATATTCCCCTCGGTTAAAGTGGACTAATTCTCCAGGCTTCGTAGAAAGGCATGTTTGTCCCTTGAATTGGTTGGTCCATAGACATTGGTTAGATAGCCTGGATTATTAGAGCTTATGAGTCGGTATGTTGTCGAGATGGACCATTTGGTTGTGAATAAGTTGATCAGAGTGACCGAGCTTGGGTTCCAAAGGAGATCCAGCCCACCTGCTACACCTATGGCCGTCATATAGATACCTTTCCCTTGCTTCCAACAGCTGTGGATGATCTTGCCCATCTCTTCCATGGCACATTTTGTTTCTTGGAGCATCAGTATTTCTAGTTTTTCTGCAATGATCATATCCGTAGTAACCTCTGTTTACTAATACCGTTGAGTCCCCTTATATTCCAGGAGATGATCTTCATGATGAGGAAGGGGGGGGGGAGGGTTGGAATATTTTCATCTTTCTGAGATTTGTGTTGTTCTTTATTCATGTTTCCTTGGATTCCTAACCCTGCACTCGATCTGGAGGTGGAGCTGATTGAGGAGTTGAGGAAGATCTTGTGCACTTTTCTTAGTTGATCTGGGGGATGGTATAAAGTTTTTGGTGTTTGTAGGGATGTTCCAAATGCTCCAGGTCTATGCCTTCTAGGTCTTTCTCATCGAGTTCCATTTATGCATCCACATCTTCTGTCTCTGAGGGGTCCAGGGTTGTAGCGGTGGAGCTGGTTGGAGGAATGATTTGGGTTTGAACTAGGGCTTCCTGTGCTTTCCCTTTTGCTAGATTTTGAGGTATTTTCTCTGTGGATGGGGCTTTTGAGGCGTCCATGCCCTCTAGTTGTTGCTACATAATCTCAAATTGGTTTCTTGTGGTCATCTCCTTAATGGGTTGGGTGACTGGTCACCCGCCTCCTTGTCTACTCTTTCCTGACACTGGGACGAAACCCTTTTTGTCTTTGTTTGCTTCTAGGTTTCCCTATTTTCTTGGAGTGTTGAGAGGACAATCCATGAAGAGGTGCCCATGCTCATGGAATTTTTAGCATCTGAACAGAATGTGCTCATAGTCAATGGTTTGCATCCATTCCTCATCCTGATATTCTAGAGCAATGGATCTTGGTAGCAGCTTTGCAATGTTCAGATAAACAAATATGTGCACGTAGGAGGTGTATTTCATTTCTTTGTGGCTTATGAAGATCTTACATACACTCCGGTGGTATTTCCTATGCCCGCCAGGACCTCTTCCAGCTATAACTCCTGCAGAAAGGAATAGAGCCTTAACCAAACTATGGCGTGTGAAAAGTCCTTTGATTCAGGGCTAAATGTTTCTGTCCAAAATCTCAGGAAGAGACCCGTAGAGTTAAAGAAATACGGACCATCGTCGAAGATGTGATTTCTGTCCTCTAGGTTGTGCAGGATTATGGTGAAAAATCCCTTGGAACTCAGTTGTAGATCAAAGTGGACTTTGGGCTTCCACCATTGATATATCCATTTTACCAGTTCCTTTTCCGAGGGCCAGAGCCCTAGAAATTTACTGACTAAACGATAGTCTCTCATGTATTTCTTTTGTTCCTCAATCTGGGGTGTTCTTACGATGTATTTTGGGGCTTGCGATGCTTGGGGGATGCATTTCCCTGGTATCCATGGTTGACTCGTGCTCGCCACAACTGGTGCTTTCTCTAAGTCAATGTCCATCTCTCGGTCTTTGAATGTGCCCTCAAAAATGAGTTGTTATCTAAGGTCTGGGGGAGGCTCAGAGGTTGGGAACCTAGAGCCTCCTACATTATTTCCTTGTGTCATTGTGTCACTATAAGAGGGGCCTATGGGCCCTCCCTCGCTCGGAATTATAGTTCCCTTGCGGGGGGTGGAATGGTGCGCTAGGGCAGAAGAAACCATAACCCTAGCACCTAGCTCATTCAATCTAGTCTCGGTTTGCATGGATATATGTTAATGCACATGAATGCAATCTATTTATGAACTATTTGTGTAACTATGTGATCTATTCATGATCAGTCTGTGTAACTGAGTGATAGATGTTATATATATGAGCATACCCATAGAATTTTGAGTGTAATGTGTAGTGAGTGTGTGAGAGAAAGACACAATACTGAGGTGTTGTGTGTATGAGAGGATAGGATGGTTATATGCTTGGGTTGGCTACTGTAATTCTCCCTTGAATAAAAGAATATTGATTATCATTGTTCGTGGTTTTTTCCCTCATTGGGTTTCTACACAAATCACTATGTCAAATTGTGGGATTGTTGTGTTTGGTTTAATGCATGTTTGATATTGTTTATGCTCTGGTTTTATGAGTGAGCAAGATCTACAGGGGTGATTTCTATTAAAGAGGACATATCTGATGAGGGAATTTTTTGTGAAAGAGGACAACTTCATGTGCAGGGGTGATATTTTTTTTTCTATAGTGGGAAAGCATGTTCAGGAGGGGCAATAATCAATCCTTTCACTATGCAATGGGTGCTATAAGGACAATAATCTTGTTATCATGGATCATTTATCTTAGAGTGTGTTGTTGGTGTAGTTGAAGAGAATGATAATGATGGTATGAAGTTCAATTTTGTGTTTTCGTGCAAAGTCAAGGTGTGAAAGAGTTTGTTTTGTCTTATGCCTATTAAGGCATGGTCAAGAGAGGATGTTTGAAAGGTTGACTTTTGTCTTATTATGCATGAATATTCCAGTGGGTAAACATTATATAAGTGGGTTTTTTTTATATTAAGGGGTGGATGTATAACTAGAATTAAAAAAAAAGGTTTTTAAATATTATATATATATATATATGATTAAAAATTTAAATCTTAGTATTATAAGCTTGGTTTGGATTGTTTTTTCTGTTGATGGAAAAAGTTTGGAGTTCTAAGTTTGAGGTGGAGAAATTCAGTGGAAAGAATATATTTTTTCTATGGAAGCTCAAGATGCAGGGTTTGCTTGTGCAGCACGGATTGAAAAGGGCATTGGTTGGAAAGAAAAATAAACTGACAAGCATAACAGACAAGGACTGGGAGGATCTCGATGCAAGATACCTTGGTACTATTCCTTTGTGTCTGGCATATGAGGTGTTGTTTAACATCATTGAAGAGAAGACAAAAACAGGTTTGTGGACCAAACTAGAGAGTCTGTATATGACAAAGAACTTGTCAAACAGAATCTTCTTGAAGAGTTAGTTGTACAACTTGCAGATGAAAGAAGGTACAAAAAATATTGATCACTTGAATTTTTTCAATACTCTGATATATCAATTAACTAGTATGGAAGTAAAGTTTTAAGATGAGGACAAGGCGGTTACGCTACTGTGTTTATTGCCTAAGTCTTGGGATCATATGGTCACAACTGTGTAGTTTAACACAACAGATGCCATTGATTATGACATTGTTGTGGGAGCTCTGTTGTCTAAGGAAAAGAGGAGAAGATCTAGTAAGGAAACCTCAACAACATAAGCAATGTTGGTCAGAGCTAAGGGTAAGGGAAAATGTTGGTTTTGTGGCAAATTTGGGCATCTCAAGGATTGTTGGAAAAGACAACAAGCATCCAAAGAGGACTCCACAAAAGATTAAAATTTAGCTACATGTATCGTTGATGAAGTTTTGTATGTCTTTTGTGTCTTACCACCTATTTTCACATAGAAGGTGCAGGGGCAGTGATGGTTCAGTCACCGTGAAATAAAATAAAAATTTGTATTTACTTTTGAATTATAAAAATTATGGATTGCATGTAAATGGGAATATGTTTGTAAAACCTAAATGGGCATGTGTACCTTTGGTTTATCAGGTCACCTATGAAAACTCTATATGTAGATCTAGGTAGATTGAATATGTGTGAGGGGGTGGAGGGGCATGTATGTTGGGTTAACCTTGACTTGGTGAAATATTTAATGAGTTAAATCTATTTTTAGGTCAAAGAAGGTGGTTTTTCTCGGATCCATGTTTTTTGGGTATCTTGTGGTATGATGTCCATGGATTGCATGTAATGAAGCCTATAAAAGGATTGGTGAAATACATTGTAAATGGGCCTAGAGGTAAGTAGTGAAGGCTTACTTGGCTGGATTGGTCAGATTTGATCAAGGGAATGTTCGTGTTAAGGTGGAACACTGAGACTCCAGTGTAAAGTCCCTGGCGGTGAGTGAAAAAGGTTCACTTGGGTTGGTTTGGTCGTATTTGGTCAAAGTTTTTCGAATGGAAAGTTTGATCTGGAGCAATGTGTCTAAGTTAGAAAGGTGGGTTTGCATAAAGGTTGATGTGTTGACAGGTCAATCAAGTGTTTGAGAATATATGATGAAGGTAAGTTCATATCCATGGAAGTTGGAAAGTATTGCAAGGAATTTGGGATTGAATAGGCATGTTCATTAATGCCAAGATGCAACAATAGTTTTGGATAGAAGCAATTGTGCTATTTGGTAACTCAGTCACCATCAGTTGCAAAAGACGGGAAGATTCAGGAAGAGGTATGAACATGTCATCTGGTAATTACTCAAATGTGAAATTATTCGGTTGTGATGCTTATGCTTTTTTTTATCAATAGTCTAAGAAGGAATCAGATTGAACATGTAGATCTTTGATATGGTGATGATGTTAAGAGGTGCAGACTGTGGGATCCTACTACCCACAAAATAATCATGGACAAAGATGCATTGTTTGATGTATCTACTTTTATAAAATCAAACATAGTAAAATATGAAAGGTTTGAAGCATGGGTGGTATAAGAAAGGTATTTCGAAGGTATTGATTTCCATGAAAGTTTATCATCGGTTGTTAAAATCTTGTTTATATTCATGTTGTGTTAGCACTAGTTGTGATAGTATAGCTAGATGTTAAAATTGTTTTACATAGAGATTTTTGGATAAGGGGATGTATATGGAACAACCAGAACGGTTAGTTCAGAATCGCAATAGAAGATTTGTTTGCAAACTAAAAAATCATTATATGGCTTGAAGCATGCTAGGAAAATGGTACAATATGTTTGATTCCTTCATGGTTAGCCAGATTTTACAATACGTGAGTATAACCATTTTGTTTATGGTATATTCATTATCTTGGTATTATATGTTATGCTTGTTGCAAGCACAAGCATGGTTGATGTCAACAGGTTGGCTTAGTTGGTTAGGACATTTGTTATGAAGGATCTGGCAGCAGAAAAATAAATCTTGGGCATGGAAATACACAGAGACAGGAAATATGGTAAGCTTGGTTATCACAACAAAAGTATGTGGTGAAGATACTCAAGAAATTCGATATGAATAATCTGAAACTGGTAAAATCCCTTTGGCTTTCCATTGTAATTTCTCTTCAAGTTTATGTCCTAATTGATGAAGAAGAAAAGGGTTATATCTCTTGAGTAATATATGCTAGTAGGAAGTTTGATGATTTCGATGGAGAAATGGTAGCATTTCACATGCAGTTGGTGTTGTCAGTAGATACATGGAAAAACTAGGTGAAGAGAATGGAAATGCATGCTTTAAACATAGAAGCACAAGTATCACCTACAGTGGTTGAAGTGATTTGGTTTGTGGTTATGATTCATGAGAGGACAAGTGCATTGGTTTATTAGATAGGTTAATGAAAGAGATGGAATGGTCCATACTGGAGTGACTCATGTAGGCATGTTCACGTAACAATATTTTTATAATAGTTGTGGAGTTGTGATGGTGTTTGGCTTCTCTTTGTGACATCCAAAAAAATAAATTATTTTTGAAATTTAAAATTCGTTGGAAATTATTTTGTTTTTAGTAAATTTGAATT
Source organism: Picea engelmannii (assembly GCA_009831015.1). Taxonomy (NCBI): domain Eukaryota; kingdom Viridiplantae; phylum Streptophyta; class Pinopsida; order Pinales; family Pinaceae; genus Picea; species Picea engelmannii. Next base: position 782,918 of record ML776783.1, on the reverse strand, counting down.
TGGAAAATTTTTGCCATTTATAGCGATTCTGAATTTCGAATTTGATAATTGTAATTAAATTATTATGACTGTTGGGCAGAGACCTAATTTGACCCAACTAACTATTTGACTTGACACTTGTATGAAAACAACATATTTTATATTGATTGCAGGAAGACAAATGGAACAACCATGTTAAAATCAGTTGACCATGACTCCATGAGTGGGGAACATGTTGGAACTACCTCTGGGCTGATTATTACAAGTGGAAAATCAGAGATTTGGCCATTGGAAGCCCCTGGAAATCAGGGATTTAGAAAGCTACGAAAATTCCAAGGGGGGAAAGAAAGACCTAGGAAAAAGGATCATTGTGGAAAATAGCATATGTGAGGAGGTAGGATGTTGTCGAGTATGCAGGAAAGAGACTACTGTTAGTTTTTGTTCTTGTTGTTATGAACACTATTGATTGAGTGTGAGGCAAGAGGAGTCTGCAAAAACTGAAAGACATTGCTAAGGAGCAGTTTTCCAAGTTAGCCCTCATGGATTCATGGTCAGGCCAGGGGGTGGATTGGGAAAGTGAGTATGACTGCACTGTCCTATGGTTGGGAGGAACATGGTTTTTCCCTGTGATATTGCTAAGAATAAAATATTTTTGAAATTTAAATTTGTTGGAAATTTAATTATGTTTTTAAGTAAATTCGAATTTGGAAAATTTTTGCCATTTATGGCAATTCTGAATTTTGAATTTGTTATTTGTAATTAATTGTTATGACTGTTGGGCAGAGTTGTGATTGGGACTCAACTAACTATTTGACTATGACACTTGTATAAAAACAAAAGATTTATATTAATTGTAGGAGGACAAATGGAACAACCATGTTAAAATCAGCTGACCATGACTCCATGAGTGGGGAACAAGTTGGAACTACCTCTGGGCTAATTATTACAAGTGGAAAATCAGAGATTTGGCCATTGGTAGCCCTTGAAAATTAGGGGGTTTAGAAAGATGAAAAAATACCCCCAAGAGAGGGAAAAAGATGTGGGCAAAATTGATATATAGAATATGTGAGGAGGCAGGACGCTGCCAAGTATGCTGGGGAAAAGATTTTTGAGCTCTCTTGCTGTTATGAACTCTACGGATTGAGTGTGAGGAAAGAGGAGTCTGCTGAAATGAATTTTCCTTGTTGTTATGAGCATTGTTGAGTAAGTGTGAGGCAAGAGGATAACTGCTGGAATTGAAGGACATTGCTAAGGAGGAGTTTTCGAATTAGCCCTCATGGATTCATGGTCAGGCTAGGGGGTGAAATCGGCAAGTGATTTGGATGCCCTGTTCTACGGTTGGGAGGAATTTGGATGTTCCCTTGTCTTCTCGCGATCGGGTTCAGATATGTTGCTCTACTCCCTTTCTGTTTGAACGATTTTATATCTGATGCAATATATTTGTAAATCAAAACTGAAATGATTTCCATTTTCTTTTCAAATGATTTGATATCTGATGTCATGTATTAATTAAATCTGAATGAATGATGGAATTGGCCTTTTATTAGTTATGATAGTTAAAGGGATTTATGCATGGTTAAATTATGGAAGAAATCTCCTCTAAATTAGTTTCACTGCTATTTTTTTTTTTTTGAGTGAAACCAATGTTGAGATTGACATATGGGGAGTGGAAATTATGCTAAAATTTCATTAATCTAACTATATGGATAATGTTGGGAACAACATTCTAAGTTTTGTAAACTATGTTACTTTTTCTTTTCCATTAAACAGACTGTGTAGAGGTAGATCTATAGCTGAGGTAGGAAGACCGACTATTACACCAGTTTCCCTTATAGTTTTGTGTATACAACACGTGATTTAAAACTCCTACCAGCCCTTTGGCCTAAACAATGAAGAAAGTATAGATATATATACATATATTATTCTGGAAGAAAAACATAGAATCAGAACTTTACTCAAACCATTATATCCAATCTAAATAATCAATATTGCATATTTAAACCACCTTGGTAATTATTATAAGGAATGTCGAAATGAGATAAAATGATTTAGTATTTAGATCTAGCATAAGTCGATCCAACATATAGCATTTGAAAAACAGGGCATGTCTTCAAGGCAATAACCCTGGTATTTAAAATTTAGGGCATAACGAGACCGAATGGTAATCGGTTATCAAATATTTCTTTTTACTCTAATGAACAGGACAATCCTGTAGAAGAAATTTCTGCAAAAGTTACACTGTAACCACCGAGACCAAATCCCCAGTTACCCTTGGGAAATTTTTCCCCTTTTTCCAAACCCAATAAGATTATGAGGGAATCGAATTTGAATGACCCCTTTTAAATTTGGCAGTTGTAATGCTCCATAAGCACAAGAGTTTAGAGACGCTTAATCAGGACATGTACTGAAAAAATAACTTAGACTTTTGTTTAATGGTTTAATCCTTAGAGAAAAAAATGGTGTGAAAGGTTGAAGTCAATCGGGTTTCGGCAATTACAAATGCCGAACACAAAAGATAAATACCATGTTGTTTGCCGAATCACGAAATGCGAAGAGACTGAGGACCCAACATTTTGGGATTTTGGGATTTCGGGGTTTACGAACCCCTGATGCACAAACAAATTGAAACAAGAAGTGTCGAATTGTGAAATGCGAAAGGACTGTGGGCCCAGCACTTCGGAGTTTCGGAGTTCGAGATTTTGGGGTTTCACGATTCAGTATTTCGTGACTTCGGCGGAAACTTTTCTAGGCCCTTTGAACTCCTGGGACCCGAAATGTCGAAAATGGGCTTAACAAGTCTTGTCCTTTTCACATTTTGGGGTTTCTCGATTCGATATTTCGTGACTCCAGATACAACGTTTCTAGGCCTTCGAACTCCCGTGACCCAAAATGCCAAAAAGGGTCTTAATGGGTTTTTGACCCTTTTGCATGAGATCAATGATCTCGATTCTTTTGAGATTTCACAAATCAAGAGTTCACGATGCAGTGAATCCAAAATCCCTTGCTGCTCCAAACCCTGAACTCTGAAATAGCAAAGTTCGAAGCACAAGATAAAGGGCTCATGTTGCTTCTCATCCAACAGTCGCTACTCGTCCTGAGCTTCTGAATGCTAAAAGATGATCAGTCTTAACCTTCCCATAGATCTACAATATCCAGCAGTCTGTGGGATTTTGGTACTTCCCCATGAAGAAATATCACCATTCGTTCACTCCACTCAAGGATCTCTAGCCAAAATGACTTAGCGTTCTCCACCTGAACTTGACCTCTGCGAGATGATTTTGATCTCTGCCTCCCTTTAGATACTTCAAAGGTGCTATCCCTTCTGAGATTTATTCCCCTAAACATCAAAGGTCCCTTCGACCTGAGTTTAGACATTGCCTATATACAAAGAAGTATGTGGGAGTAGTTTGAGAGTCAAGGGAAGTGATAGAATTATGGAAAGAATTTACCCACTTAAGCTTTTCAGTTCAAAGTAATCTCGACTGGTGTAAAATGACATTATGGAAAGAAATGAGTTTTACCTTCTCTTAATTTCTAAGCTTAAACGAAATTGAATTATGTCATAGGAATTTTTTTTTTTTTTATAGTGAATTTGAGGTTCATTATATATGGTATCAGAGCAAAAGTTACAACACTAGGCCTGGACAGGGCCACATTAATTTCTTAGTATATATTATGATTTATGAAAAAACTAATAAATCTTGTGGTTACAAAAAGAAAGCCTTTCTTTTTTGTGTTGATTATGGCAGCTCAAGAAGGTGCAGAAATCAGGATGGAAGGGAATCTGTAGCAAGGACCTCTTGGAGATCCAAGACAGAATAGTGATGGAAGCTCACCCACGGAGGTGTTGGAAACAATGAGGAATCTTATTGTTGAACGGAAGGTTTTCAAGGCCGACAATGAAAAATTGAAGAAAGAACAGCAGGAACAACAAGAGATAAATGAAGTCCTACTGCATAGTATAGTAACCAAGAAAATCCCAAAACATGATAACCATGATGAGGAGGTCAACAAAAGGGCCTCCAAGAATTCTGGTGTGGAAATAGAAAAAGGAGACAATTTGTCTGAAGGGACACCTTTAGTTGAGGACAAAACTATACCAGACAAAAAAAGAAAACAGGTAGACCACCTTGAAGGAGAATTTAAAAAGATTAACCAGCTAGCTTTGATGGAGAATCTAGGACAGGAGAAGAAGTTGAGGCATTGTTGTTGGACATAAGAAAATACTTCTAGATATACAACTATTCCAGCAACATGAAAGTCAGAATGGCCATCTATAATTTGAAAGGGAAGGCCAACATTTGGTGGTAGGACCTGAAGTTGGCCAAGGGGCTAAAGGAGAAACAGTTGGAATGGTCCAACTTTAAGAAGTATTTCAAGAAACAATACCTTTCTGAAAGCTATTATGAAAGGAATACAAAATAATTTTACGAGTTACGACTCGAACAAATGATAATGGAGGACCTTATAAATAAATTTATGGAACTACTAAGGTTCGTACCATACATCTGGGAGGATAAGGTAAAAATCCAGCGATTTTCAAGCTATTTACCACAGTCCTACAGAGACAGAATTGAGTTTGACAACCCCAAATCCTTGATTGAGGTATTCAGGAAAGCACGAATGTGATATGACCAGTATAAGCAACGGATAGAGTTTCCCAAGACCTGGAAGGATAAGAAGCAAGATCGAATGAACTAGATGAAGAAGGGATACCATCCATCTCCCTATCAGAATGCAGCAAAAATATTCCCAAGGAAGGATTTTCACTCCAATCATTCCAATACGCAAGGTAGCAGTAAACCGGTAAACCTGGGAACGAAGAAATTTGGGGACAATTCCCACGATCCACTAAAGTGTTGGGAGTGTGGAGAGCCTCATCTAAGGAGGAATTGTCCATGTTTAATTGCAGCCAACAGAACCACAGTTCACAATTTGTAGGAAGCCTCGATAGTGGGAGACGTGGGCAGAAGTCTACATCGGATAAATGTAGCCATAGATGGTCGACAAGCTGACCACCAGTCCTCGGTGGTAGAAATCGAAGGTAAAATCAATGACACTCGAATTTCTGTTTTAACTGACCCTGGAGCTATGTTAAGTTATATTACTCCCGATGTAGTAGAGTCGAATAAACTTAAGAAACTAAAGGACGCAAAATCATGGCTTGTACAACTAGCAACAGGTACTAAAAGAAAAGTAGTTGACTTTATTTCTGATCTTGAGTTCAGCTTAGATGGTCAAAGGATAAGGACCAATCTTAACATCCTACCACTAGGATCTTATGACATGATTATCGGGATGGATTGGTTGGAACAACACAAAGAAGTTCTAGACTGTTATACAAAGATACTTAGCTATAAAGATAATTTTGGCACTGTCAGAACAACCCAAGGCATACCAAAACCTATATCAGTTAGACAAGTTTCAGCAATGCAACTCAAGAAATGTATTAGAAAGGGATGTCAAGTTTATGCCATCCAAGTGATGAATCTATTAGAAAAAGAAGATAAGCCCAAGTTAGAAGACTTTGTTGTCCTACGTGAATTCAGAGACATGTTTGTGGATGAGATACTAGAATTACCTCTTAGAAGGAAAATAGATTTCTCCATAGATTTACTACCCGGATCAGCCCCTATCTCAAAAGCACCCTACCGAATGAGTCTACCAGAACTGACGGAATTAAAAATATGATTACAAGAATTGTTGGACAAAGAGTATATCAGACCGAGTGTCTTGCCATGGCGAGCACCAATCCTCTTTGTGAAAAAGAAAGATGGTACTCTAAGACTATGTATCGACTATAGACAACTGAACAAAATGACTATTAAGAACAAATACCCCTTACCAAGGATAAATGATCAGTTCGATCAAGTTGGTGGGGCCAAGATCTTTTCAAAACTGGATTTACGATCCGGTTATCATCAAATTAGGATAAAAGATGAGGACATAAACAAAATAGCTTTTCAAACAAGATATGGACACTATGAATTCGTAGTCATACCTTTTGGACTCACTAACGCGCCAGCCATGTTTATGTGCCTGATGAACAGTATCTTCGGACAATACTTAGACAAGTTCATGGTAGTGTTTATCGAGGATATTCTAGTCTATTCAAAAAAGGAGGAAGAACATGATGAACACTTAAGGATAGTGCTACAAACGTTGAGAAAACACAAACTGTACGCCAAATTTGACAAGTGTGACTTTTATCAAAAAGAAATACAATATCTAGGACATGTAATTTCAGCAAAAGGCATTTTCGTAGACCCGGAGAAGAAAAAATCCATTATGCAATGGCCAGTACCTAAGGATGTAGTAGATATCCGATCATTCATGGGAATCACCGGATATTACCATAGGTTTATAGAAGGATTTTCCAATATAGTCTACCCTATCACATCATTACAAAAGAAAGGGACCAATTTTAATTGGTCGCAAAAGTGTCAAGACAGTTTTAACAAGATGAAAGAATTATTGACATCAACGCCCATTTTGAAGGTAGCAGACCCAGATAAATACTTCACAGTATGTGTTGATGCAAGTAAAGAGGGACTAGCTGGTGTCCTAACTCTAGAAGGACACGTTATTTGTTATGAGGCTCGGAAATTAAAGGAACATGAGAGAAATTATGTCACTCATGACTTAGAATTGGGAGCGGTAATACATGCATTAAAAATGTGGCGACACTACATAATGGGGAGGAAATTTCTACTATTGATGGATAATAGCGGTGTGAAATATCTGTTTAGTCAAACAGAGCTCAATGCACGGCAAGCCAAATGGTTATCCTTCTTGAGCGAATTCGACTTCGAAGTCAGACATATCAAGGGAAAAGAAAATAGAGTAGCAGATGCTTTAAGAAGAAGAGTCCATGGGTTATTTGAGGTAAATATCAGTAGGGTGGAAAGTGATCTAGAACAAAAGGTAAGGACGACCAGTATTAGTGACGAAAATTACACTAAGATGATGGCAGAATTACAAAACAATACCACAGACTCAGATAAACTAGATCTAAGTATCGACAAGAAGGGATTATTATGATTTAAAAATAGACTTTACATACCAAATTCAACAGAGTTGAAATTAACAGTTTTGGACGAAGTGCATAAGAAACCATATTTTGGTCATCCAGGTTACCAAAAAATGATAACAGGACTTAGAAAATTGTTTTACTGGCCTAATATGAAAGGCGAAATAGCAGAATACTTGGCTAGGTGCCAAGATTGTCAGTAGGTTAAGGCTGAACACCAACATCTAGCTAGCCTATTACAGCCATTATCAATATCAGAATGGAAATGGGAGACCATATCATTGGACTTTATAATAGGTTTTCCTAAAACTCAGAAACAGAATGATTATATCATGGTTGTAATCGATAAAATCAGTAAGTCTACACACTTTATTCCTATAAAGTCTACTTTTAAAGCTATAAACATTGCTGAAATATTCATGAAAGAAATTTTTAGACTGCATGGTATTCCTAAAATGGTGATTTCAGATAGAGACGTAAAATTCACATCCTCTTTTTGGAAGGAATTATTTGCAGGGATAAATACTAATTTGAATTTCAGTATGAGTTATCATCCACAAACAGATGGACAGATCGAAAGGACAAACCAAATCATAGAGGATATGCTCCGCATGTATGTAATAACAAAACCGAACAAGTGGGAAGATTACCTACACTTGGTAGAATTTGCATATAACAATGGGTACCAAACTTCGGCTAAGCTGAGCCCTTTCGAAATACTGAACGACAGAAAGTGTACAACTCCAATTAGCTGGGATAACCCAGCTGACAAACTCATGGTTGGACCAGAGATGCTCCAAGAAATGGAGAACATGGTAAGGAAGGTACAACAGAAATTGAAAGAAGCACAGGATAGACAGAAGAGCTATGCAGATCAGAAAAGAAGACACTTGGAATTTCAAGTAGGAGACCATGTTTATTTGAAGGTCAAATCCTGAAAAATATCGTTGAAGTTAGGGAACTGTGCCAATATGGCACCTAGGTTTTATGGGCCCTTTGAGATACTAGATCGAATTGGACCTGTAGCATATCAACTTACACTTCCAACTAATCTAAGAATTCATAATGTATTTCATGTTTCCTTGTTGGAAAAATATATTCATGACCCTACTCATAGGATTGATTGGAACTTGGTGCAGGTGGAACCCGAAGGCGAGTTCTAGGTGGAACCCCTAAGCATTTTGGACCAGAGATAAATAACACTTCCGAACAGTGTCATCGCTCAAGTAAAGATGCAATGGAAGCACTTTAGTCCTGAGGAGGCCACTTGGGAGTCGAAGGGAGATTTGCGGAAATATCATCCAATATCATTCTAGGAAAGGAACGAACACTGAGGACAATGTTTTACTGAAGGGGGAAAGGATTTGATATCCCCAAAAATAAAATATTTTTGAAATTTAAATTTGTTGGATATTTAATTTTGTTTTTAAGTAAATTCGAATTTGGAAGATTTTTGCCATTTATGGAAATTCCAAATTTCAAATTTGTTATTTGTAATTAATTATTATGACTGTTGGGAAGAGTTTTGATTGGGACTCAGCTAACTATTTGACTATGACACTTGTATAAAAATAGAAGATTTATATTAATTACAGGAGGACAAATGGAACAGCCATGTTAAAATCAGTTGACCATGACTCCATGAGTGGGGAACAAGTTGGAACTACCTCTGGGATGATTATTGCAAGTGGAAAATCAGATATTTGGCCATTGGCAGCCCCTGAGAATGTGGGGGTTTAGAAAGTTGGGAAAATTCCTCCAAGGGAGGGAAAAAGACGTGGGAAAAATTGATATATAGCATATGCGAGGAGGCAGGACGTTGTCAAGGATGTTGGGGAAAATATTTTTGAGCTCTCTTGCTTTTATGAACAATACGGATTGAGTGTGAGGCAAGAGGAGTCTACTAAAACGAATTTTCCTTGTTGTTATGAGCACTACTGAGTAAGTGTGAGGCAAGAGGATAACTGCTGGAATTGAAGGACATTGCTAAGGAAGCGTTTTCGAGTTAGCCCTCATGGATTCATGGTCAGGCTAGGGGGTGAACTGGGAAAGTGATTTGGCTGCCCTGTTCTATGGTTGGGAGGAATGTGGTTGTTCCCTTTTTCTTCTCACGATCAGCTTTAGATATGTTTCTCTACTCCCTTTCTGTTTGAATGATTTTATATCTGATGCAATATATTTGTTAAATCGAAACTGAAATGATTTCCATTTTCTGTTCAAATGATTTGATATATGATGTCATGTATTTATTAAATCTGAACGAACAATAGAATTGGCCTTTTATTAGTTATGATAGTTAAAGGGATTCATGCATGGTTAAATTCTGGAAGAAATCTCCTCTAAATTAGTTTCACTGCTATTTTTATTTTTTTATTTTTTGAGTGAAACCAATGCTGAGATTGGAATATGGGGAGTGGAAATTATGCTGAAATTTCATTAATCTAACTATATGGATAATGCCAGGAACAAAATTCTGATTTTTGTAAACTATGCTACTTTTTCTTTTCCATTAAACAAACTATGTAGAGGTAGATCTATAGTTGAGGTAGGAAGACCGACTATTACACCAGTTTCCCTTACAGTTCTGTGTATACAACATGTGATTTAAAACTCCTACCAGCCCTTTGGCCTAAACAATGAAGAAAGTACAGATATATATACATATATTATTCTGAAGAAAAACATAGAATCGGAACTTTACTCAGACGATTATATCCAATCTAAATAATCATTATTGCAGATTTAAACCACCTTGGTAATAATTATAAGGAATGTCGAAATGAGATAAAATGATTTAGTATTTAGATCTAGCATAAGTTGATCCAACATCTAGCATTTGAAAAACAGGTCATGTCTTCAAGGCAATAACCCTGGTATTTAAAATTTAGGGCATAACGAGACCGAACAGTAATCGGTTATCAAATATTTCTTTTTACTCTAACGAACAGGACAATCGTGTAGAAGAAATGTCTGCAAAAGTTATACTGTAACCACCAGGACCAAATCCCCAGTTACCCTTGGGAATTTTTTCCCCTTTTTCCAAACCCGATAAGAGTCTGAGGGAATCGAATTTGAATGACCCCTTTTAAATTTGGCAACTGTAATGCTCCGTAAGCATAAGAGTTCGGAGACGCTTAATCAGGACCTGTAACGAAAAATTAACTTAGAATTTTGTTTAATGGTTTAAACCTTACAGAACAAAATGGTGTAAAAGGATGAATTCAATCGGGTTTCAGCGATTACAAACGCCGAACAAAAAAGAAAAAGACCACACTGTTTGCCGAATCACAAAATGCGAAGAGACTGAGGACCCAACATTTTGGGATTTCAGGATTTCAAGGTTCAGGATTTCGAGGTTTACGAACCCCTGATGCACAAACAAATTGAAACAAGAAGTGTCGAATTGCGAAATGAAAAAGGACTGTGGGCCCAACACTTCAAAGTTTCGGAGTTCGGGATTTCGGGGTTTCGCGATTCAAGATTTCACAACTCTGGCGACAACTTTTCTAGGCCCTTCGAACTCCCAGGACCTAAAATGTCGAAAAGGGGCTTAATGGGTCTTGGCCTTTTCACATTTTGGGGTTTTGCAATTCAAGATTTCACGACTCCAGATACAACATTTCTAGGCCTTCGAACTCCCGGGACCCAAAATGTCGAAAAGGGGCTTAACGGGTTTTTGGCCCTTTTGCATGAGATCAATGGTCCCGATTCTTTCAGGATTTTGAAAATTGGGATTTCGCGATGCAGGGACTCCAAAATCTCTTGTCTCTCCAAACCCTGAACTCCAAAATAGCTAAGTTTGAAGCGCAAGATCAACAACTCCTGTTGCTTCTCATCCAATGGTTGCTACTCCTCCTGAGCTTCTGAACGCTAAAAGACGATCACTCTTAACCTTCTCACAGATCTACAAGATCCAATGGTCCATGAGATTTCGGTACTTCCCCACGAAGAAATCTCATCGTTCGTTCACTCCACTCAAGTATCTCTAGCCAAAATGACTTAGTGTTCTCCACCTGAACTTGACCTCTTTGAGACGATTTCGATCTCTGCCTCCCTTTAAATACTTCAAAGGTGTTATCCCTTCTGAGCTTTATCCCCCTAAACATCAAAGGTTCCTTCGACTTGAGTTTAGACATTTCCTATATACAAAGAAGTATGTGGGAGTAGTTTGAGAGTCAAGGGAAGTGATAGAATTATGGAAAGAATTTACCCACTTAAGATTTTTGGTTCAAAGTAATCTCGACTGGTGTAAAATGACATTATGGATAGAAATTAATTTTACCTTCTCTTAATTTCTAATCTTAAGTGAAATTGAATTATGTCGTAGGAAAAAAAAAATTATAGTGAATTTGAGGTTCATTACATTCCCTTTGTCTTCCCGTCAAGCGATCCAGATATGCATTCTATCTCCTTCTTTGTTTAGAATGACTAAATTGGTTGTTGGAATGTATCTATCATTTAGATTGGAATAATATCATGGATGATTTGCTTTTGTGAAGCATAAAAATTTTAGAATGTCATCAGACTTAGTGCTGAATAATTTTGTCGACTTAAAGCACAGAATGAATAATGAAGTTCCTTTTGCTTACTTGTGATACATGAAGAATGCATGTGGTCAATTCTAGAATGTATTCTATAGACTAGGTTATTACTGTGTGTGTGTGTGTGTGTGTGTGTGNCTCGATGTATTTCTTATAGATATATATGTATATAAGTATGTATATTTTCTTGGTTGGCATTTGGCATGAACACGATAGAAGAAGAATTCAGAATCAATGTCGATAGCAGAAATTATAAGTTATACTTACACATGTATAGACATGTCCTACATTCTATAAGTAATCATTTCTTGCAAACATGCAATTACGATAACAGGAACAATTACAAAATGGTAGGAACTATAGGGAACATTTTTGATATACATATTCATTTTCCTTATTATCAAGTGTTATCACAGATTGTTCATAATGACTTTGTAACATTATAAAGAGTTGTACAAGTTTCAAGAATTTTAGATGAAAAACCTAACGGATATACCATACCACACCGAACAACCAAAGTAGGGCCAACAGATTTATATATGATGACAATTTTTATAAAGAAATAATCCAGATGTAATGTACAGAGTTGGGAATTCTCAATCCCTTTCATTGTATATAAGAAAATTCAAGCTTGTATAATTACTGATTGTATAGATCCAATCAAACCCTCTGTGAACGGAAATAATATAAATTCAGACAATTCGTATATACAAAAGTAAGGAAATTTAGGAACAGATTGAAAACATCTCGGAATATATCAAGTAGCCTGCCAAACTAATTGCAAACTCAGATTGAATATTACCTCGGTAAATGCGAAAGGATTTCACACCCAGTACTCCTAGTTTGTCGAAGGCATACGTTGTTAAATTTAAGGATAAAGTTACAGGAATAAAAGAATATAAACTATCAGTAATTCCAACATAACAAAAAGATTTATATCATATATATTTTCCTTTCCAAAAGTTGAGACAAGGGTCGGTAAAAGAAAACCCGACTAAGCCATTTGGTCAAACCCTTTAGTTTTATAGTCAACTCTCATATTGGATCTTGGAAAAAATTTTACAGAGTCATAAAAATGAACAATCTCTACCACAGTCTACCCTGAATGCCTAAGCTTCTTGGAAGGGTAGAATGGAACCAAAATACCTTTGGCACGGATGATCTAAATTGCACTTCATATCTTCGTGTGACCGAAACCCTGTACATTGCAAAAGACATATTTTTAGTCTTGATCAATAGAGATGGAAGATTTAAGTTAATATTAAGAAAAATAGCCAAAGGAATACTCATCTGTAGTTGGAGGGGTTCGACATCCTTCACCACTGCAACGAACTGTGTGCCTAACAGGCCGAGAAGGCCGAAGGGGTCCAAAATCTCCCTGGTGGGTAGCCTCGCAAAGAAAATCAGAGAGGCCCACCATTAGCTTTACAGACCAGTAAATAACTAGAAGAAAATTTTAAAGGTTGTTTATTCGAATGTTGAACATATATCTATAGGTCATACGACAGGTATAAACCAACCTTTAACTCAAAGTAAACTGTAAGGATGAGATGTTGTGGGCCAATAACCATTATCACTAAAATCTGTTTCGAATCTGTAATTTAACTTAGATACAGACACAATATAGCGCCAAAAACCCTAGTCGTGCTCACCCCATTTGAAATGTATTCAGATTTGTAAGAGGAGGAGAAAGAACGGCATAAACCCCAATTGCCCTTAGTATGTTTCACAGAGTACAATGTTTGTCTTAATATTTAGACCGACTACCAACCCTTTTTATGAACGGTCCCCAAACAATAAATGTATATAGTCAAACGTTTTCATCAAATAATCGGACAATGGAGAACCTGAGAATAACCTTCTTACCAAACACCCAACCAGGTTAGTGATGACATTCAAAGCGTGCCCGAGTGACTCATGTATTGGAGATTAAGCATAACAATGGGCACATATGAAACCCTAACCTAATAAACTCTAGAGCGATAGTTATAGCGAAGCATGGTGTATGATAGAGAGAAATCAAGTACTTAAACCAGTGATTACAAAAATAAAACGAAAAATGCTACCTACACGAATTCATGAACAGGAGTTATAAATAACAATAAGACGAAGTGACCTTTCAGAGCGTTTGATTAAGGATTTTAGTTTTAGAATTAGATGCTTACCGATAGGACGACTAATCCTGAGAGGCACTCCTTGCCACCATTCTCCTGACGCCGAGAGTGGTCTAGAAGCACCAGGAAGGTGTAAGGTGTTTTCTTTCAGAGCAAGTTTGTTCAAAATGACCTCAGAAAACTACAGTTACCCTAAAACCCTGAACCCCGCGCTTATTGAATGCGAAGAGTACAAATGAGAATTCTCCATGTGATATGAGCGACTTGGTGTGCTTGGATTGGATGAGGGTACAGGGTTGGCTCTCATCCTTCATCCACCTCCATTAATGGTGAGTCAGATATTAACAACCGACTGACAACCTCCTGCCATTTAATTTATTTCACGAAGACAAGGGTGAGCCTCCTCAAAACTCCACGTTCAAAAATATCAATCCTTTGATTACTTCTAGTCAGGTTAGTACCGGTAGTTACACTATGTCTACACCTGGAAATATTAGCCAATTATCTGCTTAGAGTTCTGCTATTAACTGGAACTTAAGTTGCATGTGAAGAAAAGACTCTCTGTCTACAAGTAGTTACCAAGGGAGTCATCAAAGTCATATTTACCTAGGGAAGGCCAAAAAGTTAAGTGCAACGATGAAACATTTAGAATATGACACCCTTACTATGTGTACAAAGTATTATTCATGGGTTTTGGAGTCTAAAGTTGCACGTCCATGTTTTACAAAGAATCTAGGGCCCTAATTCCTAGGGTCATGTATTTCCTTTCTTCCAAAGGATAACCTTTTAATCCCCTTGTAAAATCTAGTAGGACTTAAACAAAAGTTGAAAGGAAAACTCTGGATGTTGAGTCTGTTATATGCAAAACGGGAAGGTGAATACTTTAGGTATCAGAGTTTCACAATAAAAATTAAATGGATATTTCACTAATTATGAGTACGTGTTACAGTTTTAGAGTTTTAATGTAACTTAGAAGATTTTTTTTTTTTGATGAAATTGAGGTATATTACACTCTTGGCTTGCAGAAAAGGTGATGAATTAATTAAGGGCATGATTTTGGCACTGTTAGAATAGCCCAAGGCATACCAAAACTTGTATCAGTCAGACAAGTTTCAGCAATGCAACTCAAGAAATGTATTAGAAAGGGATTTTCATTTTACGCCATCCAAGTAATGAATTTATTAGAAAAAGAAGATAAGCCCAAGTTAGAAGAATTTGTTGTCCTACGTGAATTCAGAGACATGTTTGTGGATGAGATACTAGAATTACCTCCTAGAAGGGAAATATATTTCTCCATAGACTTACTACCCAGATCAACCCCTATCTCAAAAGCACCCTACCGAATGAGTCTACCAGAACTAACAGAATTAAAAATACAATTTCAAGAATTGTTGGACAAAGAGTATATCAGACTGAGTGTCTCGCCATGGGGAGAACCAATCCTCTTTGTGAAAAAGAAAGTTGGTACTCTAAGAACAAAATGACTATTAATAACAAATACCCCTGACCAAGGATAAATGATCTATTCGATCAAGTAGGTGGGGCCAAGATCTTTTCAAAGTTGGATTTATGATCTGGTTATCATCAAGTTAGGATAAAAGACGAGGACATAAACAAAACAACTTTTCGAACAAGATATGGACACTATGAATTCGTAGTCATACCTTTCAGACTCACTAATGCACCAACCACATTTATGTGCCTGATGAATAGTATTTACAATTAGTACTTAGACAAGTTCATATTAGTATTTATCAATGATATTATGGTCTATTCTAAAATGGAGGAAGAGCATTATGAACACTTAAGAATAGTTCTACAAACGTTGAGGAAACACAAACTATACGCCAAGTTTGATAAGTGTGACTTTTATCAAAAGGAAATACAATATCTAGGCCATGTAATTTCAGCAGAAGGCATTGTCGCAAACCCTGAAAAGATAAAATCCATTATGGAATGGCCGGTACCTAAAGATGTAGCGGATACCCGATCATTCATGGGAATCATCAAATATTACCACAAATTTATAGAAGGGTTTTCCAAGATAGCCTACCCTATCACATCATTACAAAAGAAAGGGACCAAGTTTAACTGGTCATAGAAGTGCCAAGACAGTTTTAACAAGCTGAAGGAATTATTGACAACGACACCCATATTGAAGGTAGCAGACCTAGAAAAAGACTTTACCATCTGTTTCAATGGGAGTAAAGAAGGACTAGGTGGTGTTATAACTCAGGAAGGACACGTGATCTGTTATGAGTCCCAAAAATTAAAGGAACATGAGAGAAATTATGTCACTCATGACTTAGAATTGGCAGCGGTAATACATGCCTTAAAAATGTGGCGACACTACATAATGGGTAGAAAATTTCTACTATTAACGGATAATAGCAGCGTGAAGTATCTATTTAGCCAACCGGACCTTAATGCAAGGAAAGCAAGATGGCTAGCCTTCCTGAGGGAATTCGACTTCAAAGTTAGACATATCAAGGGTAAGGAAAATAAAGTAGCAAATGTTTTAAGTGGAAGAATCCATGGGTTATTTGAAATAAATATCAATAGGGCAAAAAGTATTATGGAACAAAGAATAAAGATGGTAGGTATTAACGATGAAAATTACACTAAGATAATGGAAGAATTACAAAACAGTATTGCAAACTCAGAGAAACCAGAACTAAGTATCGAAAAGAAGGGACTATTACGATTCAAGAATCGACTTTACATACCAGATTCAGCAAAGTTAAAGTTAATAATCTTGGACGAAGTGCATAAGAAACTGTATTCTGGCCATCCAGGATACCAGAAAACAATAACAACACTTAGAAAACTATTTTCCTGTCCTAGTATGAAGGGAGAAACAAAATAATATTTGGCTAGATGCCAATATTGTCAGCAGGTTAAGGCCAAACACCAACATCCAGCCAACCTATTACAACCATTAGCAGTACCTGAATGGAAATGGGAGACCATATCGTTGGACTTTATAACAGGTTTTCCAAAAACTCAGAAACATAATGACTCTATTATGGTTGTAATCGATAAACTCAGTAAGTCCGTACACTTTATTTCTGTAAAGTCTTATTTTAAAGCTATAAACATTGCAAAAATATTTATGAAAAAAAAAATTAGACTATATGGTATTCCTAAAATGGTGATTTCAGATAGAGACGTAAAATTCAGATCCGCCTTTTGGAAGGAATTTTTTGCAGGGCTAGATACTAATTTGAATTTCAGTACGAGTTATCACACACAAACGGATGGATGGACTAAAAGAACAAAACAAATCGTAGAGGATATGCTCCGCATGTACATAAGAACAAAACCAAACAAGTGGGAAGACTATCTACACTTAGTAGAATTTTCATATAACTATGGGTACCAAACATCGGCTAAGTTAATCCCTTTTGAGGTACTATACGATAGAAAGTGTACGACTCCAATTGGCTGGGATAACCTGATTGATAGACTCATGGTTGGACCAGAGATGCTCCAAGAAATGGAGAACATGATAAAGAAAGTACAATAGAACTTAAAAGAAGCATAAGACAGACAAAAGAGCTATGCAGATCATAAAAGAAGACAATTGGAATTCCAAGTGGGAGACCATGTTTATTTGAAGGTCAAAGCCCGAAAAAGTCCGTTGAAGTTAGGAAACTGTGCCAAGATGACACGCAGGTTTTATGGGCCCTTCGAGATACTAACTCGAATTGGACTTGTAGCATACCAACTTGCACTTCCAGCTAATTTAAGAATTCATAATGTATTTCATGTCTCTTTGTTGAAAACATATGTTCATGACCCTACTCATATGATTGATTGGATCTTGGTGCAGGTGGAACCCAAAGGTGAGTTCCAGGTGGACCCCCGCGCATTCTGGATCGGAGAGAAATAACACTTAGGAACAGAGTCGTTGCTTAGGTAAAGGTGCAATGGAAACACTTTAGTCCTAAGGAGGCCACTTGGGAGTTGAAGGGAGATTTGCAAAAATGTAATGAACCTCAAATTTACCACAAAAAAAAAACTTCTTTCTATGACATAATTCAATTATGATTTAAGAGAAGGAACGATTTATTTATGTCCATGAGGATATTATCACACCAGTCTAATCTACTTCAAATAGAAAATCTTTGGTGGGTAAACTCTTTTCATGATTCTAATACTTCCCTTAACTCTCAAACCACTCCAACATACGAAAACGTATATAGGCGATATCTAGACTTAGGTCGAAGGAACCTTCTTATTCAGGGAGATCAAGGGATAGCACCTTGAAGTGTCCAAAGGGAGGTGGAGATCAAAATCATCTTGTAGGGGTTAAGATCTAGTGGAAGAACTCCAAATCATTTTTGGCCAGTTATCCTTAGAAGAGAAAACGGTGAAAAATTTCTTCGGGGAAGGTACCAAAATCTCGTGGACCGTTGGATGAGAAACAACA
>ML776783.1:704462-739673 GCA_009831015.1 Picea engelmannii | reverse complement strand
TATATATATATATATATATATATATATATATATATATATATATATATATATATATATATATATATATATATATATGCCTAAGTATTACAATGGAAATGGACAAAATTACGAGTACAAAAGTTGTAAGGGATTTCCGCTGATATGTCTACAATTTTTTCCTTTTAGAGCTTAAACACAATAGTGTTCACATACAATTGGAAGACAAATAGATATTCAATATATATATATATATATATTTCGGTAATAAGTAGGAGTTTATAGAAGTATAATTCTCTTTAAGCATAAAGGTTCAGAGACGTTTATTCAGGACCTTTACCGATAAAATAACTTAGACTTTTGTTTAATGGCATAAATCGTAGAGAACAAAATGGTGTGAAAAACAGAGGTCAATCGGGTTTTGGTGATTACAAACATCGAACACAAAAGACAAATACCACATTGTATGTCGAATCCTGAAATGTGAAAAGACTGTGGCCCACCATTTTGGGGTCTCGGGGTTCAAGATTTCGGGGTTTACAAACACCTGATGCGCAAACAAAAAGAAATAAGGAATGTCGAATCACGAAATGTGAAAAGACTATGGCCCAACATTCTGGGGTTTCGGGGTTCGAGATTTTGGAGTTTAATAGAGCAAAGGAACTCCGTGTATATGTAACAAGCAAGTCTCGAATGCCAAAATGTCAACCTTGCAATTAAAAGTACAATTAAATGTGTCGAACTTATTACTTTGACAAAACTCAGACTCCATTCTTCCTTTTCATTTCTCTGCATAGATTCCCTTAGATGATGATAATGATCTAAGAAATGTCGATGTATAAATAGGAATGACAATGACTAAGTACTCGTATATTTCGGTAATGAGCTATGCAAAGCAATAACATTACTAAAGTATTGATGCATGTCCAGGATACGCATTTAATAGGATTATATGCATATTTTTGTATCTTGCTTGATACCTATACAACAAATTAATATTCTAGAGCCCCTTTTCTTTTGTTGAGATGTGATTCAAAATATGTGGACCTTTGGAAATGCATAGATTCCATACAATGCATACGAACTCAGACTATATAGACAACAACTACGGAAAAACAGTAGAGAACAACATGCTAACTAAATCTTAGTAGAATCTCTGGAAATTCGTAATGACAAAAGATATGATGGTTGAATTCCTTTTGAGGAGTCATTCAACAACAAACCCTTACTTGGAAAGAATGACTGTTCGTTTTTTTTTGGCTACCCCAAAATATTTTCCAACTCTTAAACTATAACCTTGCTCTCCTCTGTCATGAACCAACACTTACACCTTTCACGTTTCGAGGTTTCGGGACTACTGCATCTTCTTTCCCTTTGGAATTCCAGGTGCTGAAACACCGAAAACCTTTTTCACGCTAAACCGATTCGGGGTTTCGTGTACTGGGATTTTGCGACTTGTGGAGACAAGAGATCTTTCCCTTTCGTTTTCCAGGTGCTGAAACTCCGAAACCTTTTCACGCTAAACCGATTCGGGGTTTCGTGTACCAGGATTTTGCAACTTGTGGAGACAATGGATCTTGCCCTTTGGTTTCCCCGGTGCCGAAATGTCGACTGAAAGCCACGTGTCCCTCTGATGGACAGCTGCGATCTTTTAGCCACGATCAACAGTTGTGGTCTTTTCGGGATGATCAATGATCGCGATCAATCCTAGCTTTCTCCTTTCGAGAATTTGGGAGAATCTTCACTCCCATTTCCCCGGTGTCCAAATCCCCGATGGGCTTAGATATTTGACATATTTCCTCCAAAATGGACGGTCCTGATGCTCTCGGGACTTGACGAGTCCGCTTCCTTCTACTGTTACGAGGTTTAAACCTCGTGCACCTTTTTTTGGATCCGACGACTCTCGCAATTTCGGCACTTCTCCCCGAAGTGTCTCCATTGTTCATTCAACTAGTCTCCTATGCGACCTCTCAGAGGTTAAACTATGTGCATCCAGATCCTTTTGATCTAATGGCAATTGTGCTTCCCCCTAAGCTTTATCTCTCTAAACCTCAAAGGTTCCTTCGACCTAAGTTTAGATGTTTCCCATATACATATGAGTATGTTGGAGTAGTCTGAGAGTTAAGGGAAGTGATAGAATTATGGACAGAATTTATCCACATAAGCTTTTCTGTTTGAAGTAAACTAGACTGGCGTAATAATGTCATTATGGATAGAAATGAGTCTTACCTTTGCTTAAATTCTAAGCTTAAACGAAATGAAATTATGTCATAGATTTATTTTTTTATGGTGAATTTGAGGTACATTATAGCAGGACCTTCCAACATGATGTCAAGGAGAGACATTGCCAGACATGATGCTAAGATTCCAGAAGCATTATACCTTCGTAACGAGATCATACCAAATAGCAGAGATAGTTCCACTGATCATGGATAGAACCATTCACAGAACAAAAGTCCTCATAAGACATTGAGGAACATGATTCCCAAGAAGGCCTTCACCAGAGTGAAGCCTGAGGTTGGACACTTCAGGATATTTGAGTGTTCAAATATACATTCATGTACCCAAGGAGAAAAGGACCAAGCTAGACCCTTCACGAAGAAAGGGTACATTTGTGGGGTACAATGAGTCTTACCGGATCTACATCCCTAGTCAGAGACAGATTGAGGTGAGCATAGATGTTACCTTTGAGGAGGAGGTAGCCTTCATGAGATCTAGAGGATCTCACATGGATATTGATAATGAGAAACAAGAAGAGATGGTTCCTTCTCCCCCTCCAGTTGATGTTCCTAGAAATATTGTAGTAGGTCAGAAGAGACCTACATGGACTCGTCAAACTCTGTAGGAGGCAGAAAGACATGTAGCTCCTCGTGATACCTTCCAAGGGAGCAAGAGACCTCAAATATATCTTTGCTATGCTGTAGCTATGAGCCACATCATTGATTATGAGCCTTCATGTTATGAGGAGGCATCTAGTATGGAGAGGTGCCATGATGGAGGAGTATCAGTCCATCATGAAGAATGATGTGTGGTATATTATTCTGAGACCTGAAAGGAAGTCTGTAGTGACTTCCAAATGGATCTATAAGATCAATCATACAACTGAAAGAAGCATCGAGAAGCAAAAAGCAAGTTTTGTTGCTAGAGGATTCTCTCAGGTGGAGGGAATAGATTATCAGGAGACATTTTCTCCTAATGCTCGATACACTTTTATTAGAATGATTATTTCCCTCGCAACATCCATGGGTTGGAAACTACATCAGATGGATATGAAGACAACCTTTCTCAATGGAGAGATTGGGGAAGAAATATACATTGAACAACCAGATGGTTTCGTCATTCATGAGAAGGAGTCTCATGTGTGTAGGTTGAAGAAGGCCTTGTATGGACTCAAGCAGGCACCTCGAGCTTGGTATGCGAGGATTGATGGACACCTGATGAGTTTGGGCTTCAACAAAAGTGTTATTGATCCCAACCTGTACTACAAAACTGTTAATGGTGAGGCCTTGAATTTGGTCCTCTACGTTGATGATTTATTCCTCACAGGTACATAGATCTTTATTTTTGAATGCAAGTATGTGTTGGCCTCTGAGTTCGAGATGAAGGACCTTGGTATGATTCACTACTTCTTGGGACTAGCGATGTGGCAAAGCACTGATGAGATCTTCCCAAGTTAGGGGAAGTACACAATTGAGATATTGAAGAAGTTTGAGAAGTTTGAGATGATGACGAATCTAAAGAAACTAAGTGTTTCTTCTTTCGATTTTGACGAAATTGATCTAACTCTGTACAGATAGTTGATTGGATAATTGATGTATATGGTTAACACCATACCAAATATTTTCTATGCAGTGAGTGCACTTAGCCAGTTTATAAGTTAGCTGAGATAGACACACTAGATTGTTGTGAAACATGTGTTGAGATACTTGCGAGGCACAGTTCGACATGGTCTGAGATATACTTCCAGTATTGATATGATATGGCAGGAATATATTGACTCTGATTGGGCAGGGAGCGTAGTGGAAAGAAAGACCACCTTCGGGTGTTTCTTCACTTTGGGATCTTTCATGGTTTTCTGGTGTAGCAGGAAATGAACTTCTATGACGTTGAGCACAACAGAAGCATAATACATTGCATTAAGTATGACAGTCTGTGAAGCAGTGTGGCTTCACAAGCTCCTTGTTTTTCCTCGGTTCAGGTGGGAGAGAGATTTCTCCCAAGATTGACAGACAAGTGTCATGAGTCTAAGGTGAAGTTTGTGTACTTCAAAGATAAGAGTGGCATGTTGCAGAATGTCTCTCTCATTGAAAGGGAGTGTTGATGTTTGGACAACATCGAGAAGACATTCTCTAAATATAATTATTACTGATTATTAAATATAGTATATAATAAGTAAATGATAATAATAAGTAGTTATTGATTAGGGACGCATCCTTTCATGGATGGTCACCTTATGTTCCCTATATATGGAATACTCATTATTATAATAATATATTGAATATCTCGCATATCTCATATGAATAAAAATCAACAATAAGTTCTTTCTTAATTGATTGTTTATTTGATCATTCTCTTCGCTATTGCATTGACATAATGTTGGGCTACCAACTTATGTCATGGTTAAACACACAATTCCTTCTTTAACAAGCAAGGAACTTGATGGTAAATATTTGACTCCATACAAATTATGAGAGAGTTGAGAGATTTTATAAATGTTTAAAAGCTTGTTTGAAATGTTTTCCTCGAGAATATGTTGTGTGCTTGCCCATTTGCAAAATTTACACTTTGTAAACTACAAAGTTTTCAAAATAATTGCTGTAATTTCAAAGTGTTCAAAGTAATTGATCTCCGCATGGAAGATGTAAGATTAGAAAGGTTGTTTGTTTTGGTTTATCCACACAAAATAATTGCAACGATCGAACCAATCATGCTTAACAAGAGTTGTGGCTATTTTTTAAAGTAAATTAAAGAGAGAAAATACAACATGCCCTCGAGACATTCTCACGTAGGGAATGTACTTTATTCTTGCTTTTATTGTAAAACACTTCAGGCGGTGCCTTCCGATACTCTACCGGCAGCAGAGTCATAGTTGAAAACCAGAGATAACCTTCAAACTTTCAGAGGCAGCATAGATTTTTCTCAGTCTAAAGTTTAGAGAAAATCTTGTAAGTTTCCGTAACAAAGGATTGCGGGGGTTCGAGTGTGACTGGGGCGTCCTCGGGATGAAGTAGGAGGTGGTTCAAAGCCTCGGAATCATTTCTGAGGCAGGCGTGGAGAAAAGCGACCATAATTCCACCGGAAAACCTTCGCATGGGCTCCCGCGCTACCCCGTTCTTGCAGAAGAAAGTGAGCGGTCCAGTATCGTCGTTTAAGAAATCCATATGTCCGAACTCTGACGCCACGAAATGATAAGATGGGACGGAGCATTCACTGAAGAATTCCCGGTGGCTTACCCCGTCAGGAGCGCAGGGAGGGACTAAAAGGTTCCACTTCTCCCCCAGGCCCGACCCGATCACTAAGGTCGGGATGTGAAGGTCAAAGGAGTGGGGCTTATAAGTGAGAATAGGCGGCTCAGTTTGGTGGCCACGGCCCCTCCCGTCGACTGGATCTATCCCCACCAGGGCCGACATCTTTACTTTTGTTTTCTCCGAGGCTAGACCCAGGGCCAACCCGAACGCCACTTTGCCGCCGCGGCTATGCCCCGCGACAGCAACATACTCCAAGTCCGGCCGGACTTCGCTGGGCATATAATAAGAAAGCCCATCCGGTAACCAGTTCAATATCGCCGCCGCGTCGTCTATTTCCGGTTTGGAGTTCTCTCCGGTGAAAATGTACATCTGCACATAATAAAAAAAATGAATGGACGGAACCCTAGTGAATATATGCTTATACGATGAATATAGTATACCTGAGGAGCGATAGTGATGTATCCATGGGAGGCGATGTGGTGGAGAATTTGGGTGTAGGAAGAATTAGGGATCATAAAACCATGGAAGCAAAGGACAATAGGGTAGTCTCCACTTTGGTTGGGGAAGGCCAAGAGCAGAGGCTTTGGTGGTGCTGTGGTGGATCCATGATTCCTTGTGTCGCGTATTTCAACTGGGAACCGCCCTGGTTTGAATACGACCTCCCATGGCTTCTCCCTCTCCTGCACCATAATTACTCTATTCAACTATATCTGCAACCTACAGCACAACAGAGGCATGTACAGAAGATTATATCCTAACACGATCATTCATGCCATAATGAAATTAGTGTAAACTAACACGATCATTCATGTATGAAAGAACGAAGAATATCAGAGAGATATTGGAAAACACAATTTTGTTTATATTTACCTGCATCATACAACCTGCTTTTCCTTCGTTATTCGCTTAGAAAGCTATATGACTCTTCTTAGCCCTGCCACTCATATAAATAGCGAGCTCAGAGTTATCGATTCTCTATAATTAGGTCGAAAGGTGTACACCTATTGATAATAGGCAGATTTAATAGGGGTTTAGTGCTTAATAAGTTTTGTATGAACAGGATTAAATATAGCTGGAATATTCTTAGTAGTCACACAAAATAAATGGCTGTGATTTCAATCATTAACTTCCTAGCTATTATAAAGACATCCGTTTATGTGTTTACTTTTTTACATTTACCTAATCATATTTAAAAATTACTTTGACAGCTAACTGATTGCCACGTAAGTGATTAACATAAACCTAATCATATTTAAAAATTACTTTGATAGCTAATTGATTACCACGTAAGTGATTAACATAAATTAAAATATTAACACAGATAAATGAAGTGCAACCTTTTATTTCTTAATCAACAATAAAATTTAATATATTATTTTAAGGATTAGTTTCATCTTATAAACCTTTAACATTAACCAACAGCTATTTAACTGCTGTGCTAATACATATATTATCTATTATTTCAATTTTACCAACTACATACATGCAAAGAAATGATTTTGTGTGGCTCACTTGTAACCATCGTATGTCCTTATACCAATCACATGCTTTCACATGGCTCACTTGTAACCATCGTTATTCGTCCTCTGCTTTCACATGTTTTTATCATCATTTGTTCTTATCACAATTATGATTTTGTGTGGCTCACTTGTAACCATCGTATGTCCTTATACCAATCACATGTTTTCACATGGCTCACTTGTAACCATCGTTATTCGTCCTCTGCTTTCACATGTTTTTATCATCATTTGTTCTTATCACAATTAAGAGTACGAATTAATAGTACGTTTTTATCACAATTAAGAGTACGAATACCTCCTCACCACATTTTTTCTGATATTTAATAGTACATTTTTATCACAATTAAGAGTACGAATACCTCCTCACCACATTTTTTCTTATATTTAATAGTACATTTTTTATTACATTTAATTGTATGGAGATATTCAAGAGTTGCCACTATTTTCTTAGTATACATGTACTCATGTCATGTCATTGGGGATGAGAGCAATTCTATCTTATTCTTTACTAAACTTTCTACAAATATTATTTATGAAATCTAATCTTAAATAATTAACCATTACCACAATTAAAATTAATAGGATACATACAAATATTCAATATTTTAGATGAAAGAGTTTGGGTTAACCATTTTAACCAAACTCATCTTAATATTACATATTTTGTAACAAATAATAGTATAAATGGATTATCATCCCATGTTCTTATTATCATTTCTCATTATCACAAATATTATTAATGAGAAGGAATCTTAAATAATAATTCATTATCAAAATTGATAAGATACAGAAATATTCAATAGTCTCAATGAATGAGTTTGAGTTAAATGAATGAGTTTGGGTTAGTCATTTTAACCAAATCCATTTTAATATTACATACCTTTACAACAAATAATAGTATACATAGCTTATCATCACATGTCCTTACTATAACTATTAATATACATAGAAATATTTAATGCTCCTAACTAATTAGTTTGTATGAACCATTGTAATCAACCCAACCTTATCATTATATGTCACTTCTACCACTAACACAGTACAAATACCTTATCCCCTTATCACAACTAATAGTACACATGGAAATATTTAATATTCCCAATCACTTGAATACATGCATATCAGTTGACATATAGAGCTATCATAATCACTCTTTGTGTCCTTTTAATTTCACCTTCATCGTCTTCATCTTTTTTCTAGCCATCATCTTCATCTTTTTCTAGCTTGATAATGTTCACTTCATAATTCTAAATAAAACAAAACCTCCACCAACAACATTCACTTCACTTCATAATACATAAAAGTACTAATACCTCATCACCACATTTTTTATTACATTGAATAGTATGGAGATATTTAAGAGTTGTCAAGTTACTATTTTCTTAGTTTACATGTACTCACTCCATTGGTGATGAGAGAAACCTTATCTTATTCTTTACAAACTTTCTCACAAATATTATTCATGAAATTGAATCTTAAATAATGAGCCTTTACCACAACTAATAATAGGATACATATAAATATTTAATAGTCTTATTGAATGAGTTTGAGTTAGCCATTTGAACCAACAACATTTTAATATTACATACCCATTACAACAAATAATAGTACAAATACCTTATCATCACATGTCCTTACTACAACTAATACCCTTACAAATAATAGTACAAGTACATTATCATCACATGCTCTTACTACAACTAATAGTATATATAGAAATATTTAATGCTCCCAACTAATAAGTCTATATAAACCATTATAACCAACTCCACCTTATCATCATATGTGACTTCTACGACTAATAGTACAAATACCTTGTCTCTTTACCACAACTAATAATACACATGTAAATATTCAATACTCTCAACTACTTAAATACATGCATATTAGTTGGCATGTAGAGCTACCATAATCACTCTTTGTGTCCTAATTCCACCTTCATCATCTTCATTCTTTTCCAGCTTGATAATAATGTTCACTTCATAATTCTAAATAAAACAAATCTCCCATTAACAATATTCACTTCATAATTCAAAATAAAAAAAATCCCCTTTCTACTTTTATATAAAAATAGGTTATTCATACTCTAATTCAAACAAATCTTCAAACTAATCTCACTTCATAATTCAAAGTCAAAATTCCACTTTCACATGGTCTCAACTTCTTTAGATGTCAAATCCAAAAAATCTCTTTCACTTCCCATGACATTAAGATTTTAAAAAAAAAAACAATAAGAAAGCTTCATTTTCACATGATGGAAATCTCATCATCCTATATGAATTTTGTAAGATTTTTATTAATTAGATAGATGAGATGAAAAAAAAAATAGTAATTTTCCAAAAATATTAATTAAATAATATTTTATGAGTGTTGAACTAAATTAAATAAGTAAAACATATAATATTTTGATTTATGTTTTTTTAATAGTTTTAGTGATTATATAAAAAAAAAATCAATCAAATAAATGGAAATTATACATGAGGAAATTATAAAGGAAGAGTAAAAAATTATGAAATTGTTAATATTTTTTGTATAATAAATTTTTTTAATTTCAATTAATTTCATACTTAATATGAATACAATTCTAATAATAATAATAATAATAATAATAAATCATATAGTAACCATGTATTTTATAAAAAAACATGTATTTTACTTCTTTTATAATAATCTCATTACCCCTCAACTCCTCCTCATTTGCCATTACTATTTGTTTACAAATACATGTAAGCATGTCATCAGTGATAAGATAAACCTTATCTTATCTTTCATGAAACTTTATCACAAATATTAGTCATGAGATCCACTCTCAAATAATGAGTCTTTACCACAACTAATAGTACACATAGAAATATTTAATAGTCCCAATGATTAACCATTTTAACCAACCCTACCTTACTATCACATACCCTTACAACAAATAATAGTACAAATACCTTATCATCACATGCCCTTACTACAACTAATAGTACACAGAAATACACAGGAATTGAAGGGGGAGTTATTTTATAATAATCTTATTACAAATCAACTCCTAGTGATATGCCACTACTATTTGCTTACCATACATGTACTCATTTCCATTAATGATAAGAGAAACTTTATATTATCCTTTAGGAAACTTCCTCACAAACATTATTTGAATATAATTTCACAAATATTATTCATGAGATTGATTCTCAAACAATGAGCCATTACCAAAACTAATAGTACACATAGAAATATTTAATACTCCCAACAAATGAGTTTGGGTTAGCCATTTTAACCAACCCCACCTTACTATACCCTTACAACACATAATAGTACAAATACATTATCATCATGTGCCCTTACTACAACTAATAGTACACATAGAAATATTTGATGCTCCTACCTAATGAGTTTGTATGAATAACCAACCCCATTTTACCATCATTTGTCACTTAAAGACTAATAATACAAATACCTTATCCCCTTACCACAATTAATAGTATACATGGAAATATTTAATACTTCCAACTACTTAAATACATGCATATTAATTGACATGTAGAGCTACTATAATCACTCTTTATGTCATTCTTATTTCACCTTCATCATTTTCCATATTTTGTTCACTTCATAAATATAAATAAAATAAATCCTCCACCAACAACATTCACTTCATAATTCAAAATAAAAAAAATCCATTTCTTAAAGGTAGGTTTTTCACAAATCTGATTCAAACTAATCTCACTTCATCACCTCAAAATAAATAAATAAATACCCTTTCCACTTTCCCATAGTGACAAGTTCTTTATAATTCAAATCCAAAGAAATCCCTTTACTTCACCTGGCATTAAGCTTTTTAACAAAAATAAATAAAATAAAAAACTTCCCCTTGCACATGGTGGCAAGCTCATCCTCTAGTATATAAAATTTGTAAAACATTTATTAATTATATAGATCAAATGAAAACACTTTTAGTAATTTTTATTTTATTTTCGTAAAAATATTAATTAATTTTTTTTTATCATTGTTAAATTTAATTAAATAAAAAATATATAATATTTTGATTTGATATTTTTCAATAGTTTTATTGATTATGTAATATAATAAAAATTTATTGAATTAATAATCAAATAAGTGGAAATTATATAAATTAAAATTAAATTAAAATTAAATTAAAATTTTATCAATTTTATTTAATAAAATTTATAGATGATATAATCTTAATCTTAGGAGAGTAAAAAAAATTGAAATGATTATTATTTTATTAAAAATAATAATTTCAATTTCAATAAATTTCATATTTAAATTGAATAAAATTCCTAATAATAATAATAAAACTATATAATAATCATATAACTTATTTAATAATAGTCTCATTACCCCCTCAACTCCTCGTGAGCTTCCATTACTATTTGCTTACCATACATGTATTCACGCCATTGGTAATGAAAACAAATTTATCTTTATCTTATCCTTCGCGAACCTTCCTCGCAAATATTTTTTAACATAATTTAACAAATATTTTTTATGACATGGATTATTAAACAATGATCCTTTACCACAACTAATATTACACTTGGAAATATTTAATATTCCCAACTAATGAGTTTGGGTTAGCTATTTTAACCAACACCACTTTATTATCACATACCCTTACAACAAATAACATTACAAATACCCTATCATCACATGCCCTTTCTACAACTAATAATGTACATAGAAATATTTAATGCTCTGAACTAATGAGTTTGTATGAGTCATTCTAACCAACCCCACCTTATGATGATATGCCACTTCCACCAGTAATAGTACAAATACCTTATCCCCCTCACCAAAACTAATAGTATTGATTCAGGTGGATATTGGTGGCCACCCACTTATTCCAACTGGCTCAAAACAATTTTCTAACAACTTATTATTTTTAACAGTTTTTCGATCCTAAACTTTCGAGGCCATTTTGAGGAACTAAATGAAGATTTTTTAGGATTGAACTCCTCAATGATAGTTTAAGGCTCTGATTGAACTCCAAAAATGAATCGCCTCAATGTTACATTTCCAACGAGCTATCGTGCACCCCAAACGAAGATCATATGCCAAAGTTACGCCCCTCGGAAGTTGATACACCAAACTACCCAAAACAGAGTCCACAAAACTATTATTTTTTCATATTTTGAGGTTAGGGTTTTGAATTTTATTTATGATAAAAAGGTCTTTGGAGCCTCATTGTAAAATCATCTTCTTGTGAATGCGAGTAGCGGACACATCTGTTCTCAGAGATAAGTTTCCACCATTCTAGCGAGTCTTTCACTCTATATTTTTACAGTCTTTGTACATTTTCGCTCATTAATAGAAAATTGTGTATTAATGTATCTTTGTGTTTATGGTTGCATCTCTGATACATTTCTTTTATATTATTGGATATCCGAGATATCTCTATACATTTCTTTATTATATCTCCACTCTCATTTTGTGCCTAGTGAAGAAGTGGTTCTTATGTGTAATGTAGTGAGCCAGAGATATGGACATCACTATGGATGTGCCCCTAGTGGATGAGCACTAGTGGGTGTACAAGATTCCTTGCTATATTTTTCAAGAGTCAGACCTTCCTATAACCCTAATTGTAATGTAAGGGTACATGTCGGCCCCACCTTGATGTGACTGGTAATTAATGTAAAAGATAATTAATCTGGTTAATATTAATTATATTATAAGATAGAGAGGTCAACCCTGTTGTGCCAATATATACTTCTATTGATAGGTTCAGTCTAGTATAAGTAAAGGTAAATTCCCCATTGAGGAATCATATCTTCCACATGAGTTTGGAAATTTCAGCAAGTACACCTTCTTGGGAAAAGTGTGCACCTCTCTTGGGCGCTAGTATTCTAGGGTTTAAGCACTCTCTTGTGTGATAGGTTTTCTTGGTGGTGAAGGTATTTCTCTTGAAGAATATAGCAAAGGATTTTCCTGGGTTTCCTTCCCTTGTTGAGAAGGGTTTCCCAGGATACTTCTTGTGTTCTTGTGCATGGTGTTTCTTCTTGTGATCTTGGTTGCTGCAACATTATTGGTTATGGTTAAGTTAAATGCTAAAAATGGAATGAAGTTCATGCTTAACCTTGCTTATTGAAAAATAATCATGGTATCAATGAATAGGTCTTGAAGACCCCATTGCACAAGCTACAAGCTTTTACTAGCCATCCCTCCTCTTCTGCAGAACCGTACGACCCTCCTAGGGTTTCAAGAAAATATGTATGACCCTCTTCTTTTGGGTGTTTCAGGCCCTAAAACTTGGACGTTTAGGAAAATTTTGGAATAGAAGAGTACGGTCTTCTCCAGCGTAGCTCCAGAGACTCTTAGAGTGAAAATCCAAGCATTTTGAAAATTTGGCCCTAGGGTTTCGCAATTTTCTGCAAAAAAAAATTTTTAGTGTTTCTATAGCTCTTTGAAGAAGAATTCAAGATTACCTGTGTTCTTATGACTTTCAAGGATTATTGTTGGCAGTCATGAGCCCAACAAAACTTATGGTTTCTAGCCTAGCCTAGTCGTTAGGTTTTCTAGCCCAGTTAATAAGGGTTTGTGAAGAATCTAATAATATGATGAACAAAAATATGATGGAAGATAAGCTCGATGGATCAAGCAACTTCAAGCTCCAAGAAGACAAGACTTCAAAGGAAAACTTACTTTTGGTGATACAAAAAGGTTTACTAGAGACAACTATTGTTGAATGGAAGGAAGATGATGACAAGACAATGAATCCAATCATCTACACAAGCTCTTACATTGAAGGGCCAACTTCAAAATAACAAGATGACAAAAGGTGACACCATGACTACCTTCTTCATGAATATCTCAGAAGACATAGATAAATCAAGTTCCATTGGAGAAATCATATCAACACCCTCAGGTATGCACTTGTATATTCATTATTTGTATCATTTTCATGAGGGTAATTGCAAGAGGAAGGAACCTTTTGTTGAAGTCATGGATCAAGAGGGATCTTGATGCATTCAAAGGAACAACACATTGGAAGTGAAGACTCAAGGTTTTATTGTTTTAATTGTCATTCCTCTAACCTATATTTCTAAATTTTTCTACATTACAAGTAGGTGTTGTAGTTGTGACAACATTCCTTAAATTGTTTTGATTCTAGATATGTACTCATTATTCTCCTTTAGGAGATATTCTTGTGTTGGTTCTTTTTGTTTTCTTGTTCCAGATAGGTTAACAACAAAGGAAGATGTTTATCCATCATAGGGATTCACTTGACTCAGAGGGAGTCAAAACTATTTGAGAAAGAGGAAGAATAGAACCATCATTGAAGCAACCAATGAAATAATGCATGATCAGAATCCTTCTATGATTCTATGGTAGAAACATGCATGACATAGTATATGTTCAGAACAAGAGTCTTCACCAGACTTTGGAAAACATAACTCCCGAAGCAATCCTTCACCAGAGTGAAGCCTGAGATTGAACACTTCAGGATATTTGGGTGCCCAATGTATTTTCATGTACCCAAAGAGAAGAAGTCCAAGCTAGATCCTTCAGGGAGAAAGGATACATTTATGGGATAACAGTGAATCTTTGAAGACATTCCAGATCGACATCCCTTATCAGATACAGATTGAGACAAGGAGAGAAGTTGTCCTTGAAGAAGAGATACCCTTTCAAGGGTCCAGATAATCTCAAATGGAGATTGACAGTGAGACGATACCTTCTCCCCCTTCAGCAAGTTCAGAGGGAGACAAACATTATTCCATATAATCGAGTTGATCTAGTTGATATGTCTAGAGATATTGCAATAGGGCATAAAAGGTCTTCCTAGGATTACTCTGCATGAGGCAGAGAAACATACAAGCCTCTCAAGGCACATCTCAAGAAAGAAAAAGATATTTTCGAGCTATCCTTTGGTCATGAGCCACTTCATTGATTCTAAGCCTCCTTGTCTTGGAGAAGAAACAAGAGAATAGGTATGGCAAGATGCCATAACAGAAGAATACCAGTATATCTTAAAGAATGATGTATAATATATTGTTAATGGACCAGAAGAGAAGTCTGTGATTACTTCCAAGTGGATCTATAAGATCAAGCATGTAGTTGATGGAAGTGTCAAGAAATACAAAGATCTATAGCCAAAAGACTCTAAAAAATAGAGGGAGTTGTATATGATAAGACACTTGATCCAGTAAGCTAGATACACTTGCATCTGTACTACCATCCATGCGTTGGAAACTATATCAGATTGATGGATTCTTGATGAGTTTGGGTTTCAACAAGAGTGTTGCTTATCCAAACTTATATTATTACAGTGTTGGTAACGAGAGCCTAATTTTGATGTCTTATTCATAAATCCTTGTTGTTGGATACAAGTAAGCCTTGACTTATGATTTCGAGATGAAGGATCTAAGTATGATGCACTACTTCTTGGAACAAGAAGTATGATAGAGGACCGATGAGATTTTCTTGAGTCAAGGAAAATATATAGTGGGAATATTAAAGAAGTTCAATATGACAGAATGAAAATCCATGTTGATGGATTTGAAGAAAAATATTGATGATGATTTAGACGAGACTGATCCACAGTTGATTGGATCATTGATGTATCTGGTTAACACCAGACTTGATTCATGCTATGCAGTGAATGTACTTAGTCATTCCATGAGTCAACCGAGATAGACTCACTAGACAACAACAAAACATGCATGTGATGACGTTTAATTTCCAAATGCATGTTAATTCCCTAAAGCAAGAAAAAATAATATTTACCTATTCTACATCACTAATTGTAGACGTAATAGAAAGATCGTTACAATAAAATAATTAAATTAAAACTTAATTAGATACAAATTTGACACATTAAATTAAAGATCAATATTTAAAAAAAAAAAAATTCTTGAAAAAACATACTTCTTTACAAATTATTTTATAATTAAAAGTTAAAATTCAAAAAAATTATATATATATTAAAGGATTCAATTTAAAAAATACATCAGATGTCAAATTTTCATCTCCATATTTCAAAACACTTATTTATAAATTCACTTATCACTATAATTTCATATTTATATCTACTATTGTTATAACTCTAGAAATATCGAAAACAAAACATGACATAACTTTGTCTCAACATTTATATTAATCATATACATTATAGGCTTTGACATTTAATAGTAATAGCCTATACATTATAGGCTTTGTCATTTAATAATTAATAATAATCTATGTAACTTCGTCTCAACATTTATATTAATCATATACATTATAGGCTTTGACATTTAATAGTAATAGCCTATACATTATAGGCTTTGCCATTTATTAATTAATAATAATCTATGTGTGTAAATTTTATATATATATATATATATATATATATATATATTAAAAAGTTAAATGCAAGTGAGTCTCAGCATATCTGCTTGTTACCATATGAGCTTGCATATCTCCGTGGTTCATATACTATGTGTTGCCAACTCATCTACTAGACCTACTACACAACATATTAATATATTATGTTGCCATGGAGACGTTGCACCTAAAGCCTCTCGAGGGCTTATAAATTGGGCTTCTATCTAAATGAGCAATAAATCACCCAACTACCACTAGAAGGAGAGGTCTTTATATCCTCTTCACTGGGTTCTCTCTATAAGATAGAAGGTGATCTCACATTATAGGCTTTGACATTTAATAGTAATAGCCTATACATTATAGGCTTTGTCATTTAATAATTAATAATAATCTATGTGTGTAAATTATATATATGTGTGTGTTTATTTATTTATTGTTAAAAAGTTAAATGCAAGTGAGTCTTCCATGTATACAAAATGCATGTGTGCAAATTATATAATTAATTATATATATATAAAATTTCGTGTAAGTGAATCAATGTATATGAATATTTGAATACATATAATTGTTATAGAAAATTGATTTTGAATTAGATTTTCACTTTCCAAATTTTTATAACTCTAATTATTTATTTATTTTTATTTTTTTTAAGTAAAAAATGGGTATTACCTGCTATATTATATTAACAAAAGATACAGAGAGATACAACGATGTCGCAGCCACCAAATGTGTCGCCATTTTACCAGAAACCAACACACTTTGGGGCGCGTATGTTTCTTCTGGAAAAAAGAAAACAAAAGATTGTTTTGCCATCTTTCCTGCTCGAAGGAAACCAGGAAAGATGACCCTACATCGTCTTGACTCTGAACAATAAGATTAAAATAAAAAAGGAGCCCCAGCATGACTGGAGGTGAAAGAAAAAGCTAGATTAAAAATGACATGATCAAATACTTGGTGGCTTGTCGCCCTCATCCTCCTACCACGCTGCTTTGGCCTAAATGACAAATGGTTGGGCGCACGTTGGGCATTTTCGATTCGTCGGGGCATTGGAGTAAGCATCCAGGAGCATATCCAAACGTTGTCCCATTAAGAGGGCTCTGTGCTCCTAGTCTGCCATTTTTCCTCGAAGTTCAAACACTAGGTCTAGGTGTGTCGCGTAAAGGAATGGTGGTTGGGCATCGGATCGTGCATGCATTCCCTTTGTCTCTGCCTCACCTGGAATAATCATCCCTGCTTCTGCGTTGGCCTCATCTTTTTCCATGGATGTTGTGTCTGTATAGTGCATTGTTACCGCGCAGGTCCTCTACGAGACCACATCCATGTAAGGTACTTCCTCAACATAGCACGTTGGGAGATCCTCACAGAGACTCTTCCTTGTGTTGCCTCTTGCCTGAGTGTCCTCCATGTATGGTATTTCCTCGACGTAACAGGTTGGGATATCCTCCTCAGGCCTTCCTCTTATGCTACTTCCAGCTAGAGTTTCAAGTGTCGTTGGAGGATTTTCTTCTTGCGTGATGCCTGTGGGATGCCAATTATCCATTGTTGGTGGGGTCTGAGCACGCTCCTCCATTGCAGACTCAATTGTAGGGGTATGAAGTGCGAAATGGGAAACCCTTTCTCTCTGACGAAGAATGGAGTCGGACAACGAGAGTGCTCTTTCCATATGTTGTCTCATCTGGCGTTGAGCAGCGTGGTTGTACCAAGCCGACCCCCGACGAGGCTTGCCTCGCTCTCTGGGCATCGTGGAGCAGGAGTGGGTATCAAATTCCCCAAGGCTCGGAGAATTCTAAAGGATGCAAAGAAAAACACACCAGAGCTCACAGTCGGCCGAAAATTGCAGAGCAAGAATGAGCCGAATGTGACCGTGCCTCTTCATTTTCACCATCTTGTGGGATGGTTGTGTTTGTTCTCGCAATAACTCTGCCATACTAAATTCTTGCAGTGCCGACCCTTTCCCGCGAGGGAGAAGTCGCTCACCCGAAGGTGTGTTGTAATGGCCTGCTCCCATCGTTAATGTTGAATAGATGGGGAGTGACCTGCCGCATTTAAACCAAGGCTGGGCGTCATACCAAGTGGCAGGGTTGTGCAACGTGTCACCCCATCCAGGGAATTATTTATTTATTTTTAATTAGTATAGAAAAATAATTTTGAATTAGATTTTTACTCTCCAAATTTATGTAATTCTAATTTTTTTTATTCTTTAGATTAGATTGTTTATTATTATCTTAATATAAGATAAAGATATATGATTTAATCAAATACATTTCATAATCCATAATTAATATGTTGTTTGTGAGTCAAATTCTCAATTTATTTAATATTAATAGTTTAAAAATGATTTTTCATCATAATAAATGATTTTTTTTTTCAATTTAAGTAATGTTATAAAATATCTAAAACTCATACAAAATAAAAGTAAAAAAACTACTTAGTATATAGATGATTATATTTTAATCTTTTAATAATGTAAAATTAAAAAATAAAAAAATATATATTTATTATATATAGAGCTATAATTTTAATAAAATACTCTTCAATACAAACATTGAAGTCAATATCTACTTTGATATTTGAATAGTGTACTCATTGAAGCCAGTATCTACTTTGATATTTGAGTAGTGTACTTTTATCTTTCAATAATTTATTCATATTTATCTTTTAGTCACTCAATATTTGAGTAGTGTACTAATAGTTGATATTCTTACTTTTATATTTAATAATTTATCCATATTTATCTTTGAAACATTGAAGCAAACCATGTAAATATTGATGACATTTGTGTAGCATAAAGTCCATATAGTTATCGAGCTCAAAGTTATCGATTATCTATAATACATATATTATCTATTATTTCAAATCTACCAATGCAAATGATTTTGTGTAGCTCACTTGTAACCATCGTATGTCCTTACACCAATCACATGTTTTTATCACAATTAATAGTACGAATACCTTATCTATCCCATGTTTTTATCGTCATGCCATATGTTCGTCCTATGCTTTCACATGTTTTTATCATCATTTGTTCTTATCACAATTAAGAGTACGAATACCTCCTCACCACATTTTTTTAATAGTACATTTTTTATTACATTGAATAGTATGGAGATATTTAAGAGTTGCCACTACTCTCTTAGTATACATGTACTCAGGTAATTGGTGATGAGAGCAATTTTATCTTATTTTTCACTAAACTTTTTCACAAATATTATTTATGAGATCGAATCTTTTTTTTTTTTTAAATAAAAAGGGGTGGGACCTGTTATATTGCTTTAATCAAAATACACAAAAAATAGTTGTTTGGGATGCCAGTTGTCCCGCCTAAGTAGGAAACTGGGACAGCTGGACATCCCGTGCCAAATGTCATCCTGGTCACATAATAACTAAGTTTTTTCCTGCAGCGTCCTGCCCGGAGGAAACCAGAACGTGCAGTTTTGAAAATGCAACTAAGTATCATAAGTTTTAGCTAAGAAGACTGTAAACTGGTTGGCTCGAAGCCTAACTGATAACAAGATAGAAAAAACAAAACCCAATTCTGGATTTCCATTGACCTGCTAGCCTGCGCACTTGTGCTGGTCCTCTGTCTGCTTCCATCCGGCTGGGAATGCATATGCACGCGCGCAAGTTGGACATTGGCACCTCGGGTGTGTCCGGGAGTGGGCCGCGAAGTACATGTCCAGTCGTTGTTCAATCCTCGTCAGCCGGAAGGTCTGGTCCTCCAGCAAGCTTCTGATTTCAAAGATAAGACTGAGGCATTCCCAGTTGGTTGAGAGCGGCTGCTCCTGGCTGGTACTTGCACTGGAAGCCTTGTCATACCCTGGTGGCTTATCCTTCGTCGCCTGCTTGAACGAGTCAGAGGGTGTCTCCTCTACTGTATAACAGGTGGAGTATGGCGTTTCAGTACAGTCGGCTTGGGGAGCTGCCATATCACCGGCAGATGAGGGCCGTCTTCCCTGACCCAAGTCCGAAGGCGGGTGCCAATTTTCGGGCACGGTGAACAGCAGATGTTCCAGAATGCTTTCTGGTACGCCTCCTTCTGGAATCTCTTCGACCACATACGCCATGGGTGGCATTCGTGGTCTCGCTTTCCTCCGTCGGGTGGCCATGGCGAGAGCTGCCTCGAATTTCTGTTTTCGCTTCCTCCTGGATTTCGCAGCGTACCAGGCCACCCCCCTTCGTGGTGTCCCTCACAGTCTTGGCATGGTGGGGCTCTGATGGGATACCCAATTGCTCCCCCTAGAGGTCGCTTGCAAATTCTCAAAGAAGCTACGGTAATTTTGTCGTTCTACTGGAGCTAGAACTGCCCAAAGCGGTTGTTTCTCTCCCCCAACAATCCGAGCTATGAAAATA
The DNA here is from genome assembly GCA_009831015.1 of Picea engelmannii. Lineage (NCBI taxonomy): Eukaryota > Viridiplantae > Streptophyta > Pinopsida > Pinales > Pinaceae > Picea > Picea engelmannii. Next base: position 719,047 of record ML776783.1, on the reverse strand, counting down.
AATGCGAGCCGAACCTCCATGGCTATAATGGCCGATTGAATGGTGCTGGCCAGTCTAGTACTTCTCTCGCGAGCGAGAGGCCTCGTTGGGTTAATGCTATCACACGGATCCATGGCGGAATTAAGTTGTGAGGGGACGTTGGCCGGTAGATGTATTAATGGGACATCCCGGCTGGCTCCCGCGTGGCTCCCTATCCCTACGTGTCACCCCATCCGAGTTACGAGATCGAATCTTAAATAATGAGTCATTACCACAATTAATAGGATAGATAAAAGTATTCAATAGTCTTAATGAAAGAGTTTGGGTTAGCCATTTTAACCGAACCCATCTTAATATTACATACCCTTACAACAAATAATAGTATAAATAGTGTATCATCACATGTTCTTATTATCATCTTTTATTATCACATTTATTTATTTTTAAATAAAAATTTATATATTACTTTGCGAAAGAAAAAAACTTATGTGTCCAGATATACATGAGAGCACGTTAATTGTTCTGCCACCATAGTGGAAACCAGAACGCAAAGGCGTGACAACTGTTCACAGTTCCAAAACTTGAAGAGAAAGACGACATCTGTGAAAATAAAACCAAGGGACTTGCCACATGTGACATCCCCAAAAATAAAGTATTTTTTAAATTTAAAATTGTTGGAAAATTATTCCATTTTTAATAAATTCGAATTCAAATTTTTTTTCCATTTATGGAATTCCGAATTTCGAATTTGATAATTGTAATAAATTATTGTGACTGTTGGGCAGGGATTTGATTTGACCCAACTAACTATTTGACTATGACACTTGTATGAGAACATGATATTTTATATTAATTGCAGGGGGACAAATGGAACAGCCATGTTAAAATCAGTTGATCATGACTCCATGAGTGGGGAACAGGTGGGAACTATCTCTGGGCTGATTGTTACAAGTGGAAAATCAGAGATTTGGCCATTAGCAGCCCTTGAAAATCAAGGATTTAGAAAGCTGCGAAAATTCCCAAGGGAGTGAAGGAAGACCTAGGCAAAAAAGACTATTTGGATATATAGCATATGTGGGGAAACAGGACGTTGCCTAGTATGTTGGGAAAGGAGACTACTAGTTTTCTTGCTATTATGAACACTACGGATTGAGTGTGAAGTAAGAGTAATCTGCAGGAATGGAAAGACATTTATGAGGAGGAGTTTTCCAAGTTCACCCTCATGGACTCATGGTCGGGCTAGGGGGTGAACTGTGCAAGCGATTTTGGCTTCTTTGTTCTACGGTTGGGAGGAACGTGGTTGTTCCCTTTGTCTTCCTGCGAGTTGGTTAAGATATGCTACTCTACCCCTTCTCTGCCTGAATGATTTTCTATCTAATGTCTTGTACTTGTTAGATCTGAACTGAAATAACTTTCATTTTCTGTTTTTAATGGTCGTATAGTTATTGAAAGGTCCTTACTATATCTAAATTTAATTATTTCTATCTATGTGGGATGGATTAGTTCCAGATGTAGCTAAATTACTAAAGTTTGTATGTACATAATAACCTGAGCGAAAAACTGTTCGGTTATATGCATTGTGAAGTCAAACCTCTGAACAAAATAGTTAGAAAACTAATTCCGGAGTAACTCTTGATTACTGAATTTGAATCTATTCGAATGTTAGAAATTAATTGAATGTCTTCCGAGGACAATCGAATGGGTTTATGTGACAAAAGTATAAAATTTTTGTAGTTGGGTTTCTACTATAACAGAGGTAATTCCTGTACATCGCAATTTCTGGTGTAAGATATATGGGCATGAACAGATTGAATATATATATATATATATATATATATATATATATATATATATATATATATATATATATATATATATATATATATATATATATAGAGTAAGTTTATTTGTTGTAAATACAACTTCAGATTCATAACTAAAAAATCAGACGTTAACTACAACTTCGTGTAAACTTGAGCAACTCTGAGTCAATACAATTCCACCATAGATCTGTAACAAATATATTCCTAATTACTATGGGTAGGCATGATAATGAATCACAGAATATATTGTCTACACAAAACAAATGTGTATATACAATTATATGTATTTATGTATTCATAAGGAGTTCCTCCTATACTATGAATATGATAAATATTCAATGGACACACAATCTTTGACTATAATTTAAATAAATAAGAGTTGGAATACTCTAGTTAAAGCAACAACCATTATATTTCATCCAATTCAAAGTGAACACAGTAGGCCAAAGATACCAGTGAAGCCATTGTTAAAGTATGGTAAACCTCTTTTCCTTTCTATAACAAGTTAGGCCAATGGTTTAGAACAGAGTCGAGTAGCATAAATGGTAAGCACCATGTTCAAATTTTTAAGGACATGAATACTTTTCCACAGATTATCATTCTGAGTAAATTCGACCAGGATTGTCTTTCTAACCCTTCAAGGAGAGAAGTATATTACATAATGGCTAGAATATGTATTCAATTATAGACTCAATACTCATATAGGAAAACCGGTGTAACGCCATTAATGGAAGAATGACTTCAAGGGTTTACTCCAACGAACGATACAGTAGACTCAAACTAGTTACAACAGAGTTGGTTAAATCATGATCTCCTTAAAATGACGATAGAACCTGTAGAGTTAGCCGAGATGTGAGAGGGTTTGGAACCCAAATACCTTTTGCACTAGAGGCAATAACAGGTATGTGAGATTTGCACAGACAGAGACCCTACAAGAAATCAAACCTTGTAAACATTAGTCTTTATTCAAAAGATAAGTATCCAAGAAAAGTAAATTGCCATAAAACTATAAAAAAAAATTAAACCGATGATTCCCTTTCAGAAAGATACTTATCTTGTTGAGACACGGGTTCGAATCTTTGACCCTTTGCCTGCTATCTGTTTAGACGTTCAAGCGAAGGGAGGAGGGTGTGGTACCATCTCTGATGGGTCCTCGAAAAAACAAGGCCCATCATTAGTGAGAATAAGAGTTTGATAAATGAAACCCGTAACTTGAAAACAGTACAAACCTTGCTACAATAGAAAGAAAATGAAATAATTTATAGACTCCTCACAGAGTATATCGACACGATTAAAGAGTTAAGTATAATTCAGTTATGAATTGAAATTATAACAAATAGAGATACAAAATCAACAGTAAAAGCAGAGTCATCGCACTGTGGTGTATAAAGAATGGAAATAAATCATCGTCGTCAAGATTTACATGGCATCATGATACATACGAAATGTTTATGCTACAAGACTCCCAGTAAAATATTCAAGATACCCCGGAAATAAGATATGACAATGGTAATAGAAGGACCAACCGAAGGTCAGATAAAGATACACAAAGATGACTCCATTCATTCAGGGAAATAGATAAAAGGAATATAACAATATTCATACCAAAGAGAAAGAACCCACATCGTTGACTATACACAGACCAACCCATATCTGTAAGATGTATTGAGGAAGAATGATAGGAGGAATAACAAAACAAGACAATATACTTATACTATGTCTTAGGTATTTTCACAGTGAGAGGCGTATGCTTCGATCAACCCTAATTCCGAAAGGCTCTGTTGGCTACTACAGAGGGACCCCAAAACACCTAACCAAAAGGGGTTACCAACAATATCGGGGAGGAAGCGTTTCCTAGGATAAGGGGGCGATGTTTCGAAAAATGATGAAGAGAAAGTTTCGAAAGGAAAGACAGGACAAACAAAAAGGGAAAACATTACAATTGAAAAAATACCAGAATGCTTAACCTTTTCTGAAGTTCTTCATCTCCCTTTTTCTTTTATCTATTTCGGCATTGTGTTAAAGAACTTACTAGGGCATAGGGACGCACTGAGAGTTTCATCATGGAGTAACCTCCTTCACTCATAGTCTTCGCCTCTAAAAGGGGGCATGCCGAACATCTTCGAGAAAACTCAGGAATGACAAAGTGATCAACCTACCTTAACCCTAATCGACACCTTGTTACCTCGTATTAAATGTAAGGGGTGCGGAGGATGAATTTCCATGTGACCATGGCAGAGTGTTTTGACACTTGGAGTATGAAGCCAACAATTACATAGGAATTCGTGGGACGCTTTTTAGTGATTTTACAGAGCCTTAAATTTTATGACAGTAACACTTCTAATCCACGTAAAGGAGGTTGCGATGGGACACCATCATGACTCGAATCTGAACCAAATTGTTCTTACCCCTCGGTGTAATTCCGAGACAATAGACATAGCTTAGCTATCACCTTTCGCTAGCCTTTGGATCTCGTACCTGCACTACAAGCAACCATCAGTTCTAACCAGAGCTTGGTAGTTAGGTTAGTTGTCTGGTGTAAGAGGAAGCTGACCCCAGGTCCTTCATAATTTAAGGATTATTTAAGGCATTCCTGCCATAACTCCACAGGTGTACTTATGCGTGACTTAAAGTCTTATGACATTATAACGAGCTGCAACATGTATTATAAGATTTTCCTTAGGTGCGCATCCTATAGGTATTCAAGTATACATTAAAAACAGAAGGGGGTTTGCCAAATAGTTTTGGGGATCCTTTCCTTATAGCCTCCTAATCATGACACGATTAAGAAATTTGTGGTGAATTAGAGAAATTAAGAGTTTATAACAAGGACATTGTAATATAATTTTAAAACCGAGTTATTATAGAGAGTGATCATCAAATCAACATCATGATGGTATAACTAGGACCCTTATTCTACCAAGAAAACTATGTAAACAAAAAAAAAATCGGTGGTCAATATGGGGTTCATTACATATGGTATCAGAGAAAAGTTTACAATACTGGGCCTTGAATAGGGCCACATCAAATTCTTGACATATATTCTACTTATGCAAAAACTAATAAACCTTGATTGTTACAAACAGAAAAACTTTTTATGTTTTGTGTAAACCATGGAAGCTCTGAATGATGCAGAAATCAGAATGGAAGGAAATCTAAAACAGGGACCTCATGGAGATCCAAGACATAATAGTGAAGGAAGCTCTCCTACGGAAGTACTGGAAACAATGAGGAATCTTATTGTTGAGTTGCAGGTTTTCAAAGCAAAAAATGAGAAATTGAAGAAAGCACAGCAGGAACAACAAGAGATAAATGAAGTCATGTTGCGCAGTATAGTGACCAAGAAAATCCCAAAGGAGGACAACCACGATGAAGAGGTCAACAAAAGGGCCTCCAAGAAATCTGGGCTGGAAACAGAAAAAAGAAGATAATTTGTCTGAAGGAACACCTTCAGTTGAAGACAAAACTAAGACAAACAGAAAAAGAAAACAAGTAGACCACCTTGAAGGAGAGTTTAAAAAAATCAAACCAGCTACCTTTGATGGATAATACAAGATAAGAGAAGAAGCTAAGGCACAGTTGTTAGACATCAAAAAATACTTCCATATCTACAACTATTCCAGCAATATGAAGGTCAGAATGGCCATCTACAATCTGAAAGGGAAGGCCAACATTTGGTGGCAATACCTGAAATTGGACAAGGGCCTAAAGGAGAAACAGTTGGAATGGTCTGACTTTAAGAATTATTTCAAGAAACAATACCTTTCTGAAAGCTATTATGAAAGGAAACCGGAAGAATTTTATGAATTACGACTGGGACAAATGACGATGGAGGACCTTATAAATAAATTTTTGGAACTACTAAGGTTCGTACCATACATCCGGGAGGATAAGGTAAAAAAAACAACGATTCTTAAATTGTTTACCACATTCCTACAGGGACAGAATTGAGTTTGACAACCAAAAATCCTTGATTGAAGTATTCAGGAAAGCGTGAATGTGTTATGACCAGTATAAACAACAGGTAGATTTTCCCAAAGCCTGGAAGGATAAGAAACAATATCGAATTAACCAATGGAAGAAAGGATACCAACCAGCCCCTTATCGGAATGCAGCAAAAAACTTTAAAAGAAAATATTTTCACTCCAACCATCTGAATACGCAAGGTAGTGGTAAACCGGTAAATCTGGGGACGAAGAAGTTCGAGGACAGTCCCTGCGAACCATTAAAGTGTTAGGAATGTGGAGAACCTCATCTAAGGAAGAAATGTCCATGTTTAAATTCAACAAAAAGAGTTGTTGTTCATAATTTGCAGGATGCCTCGACGGTGGGTGACATGGGCAGAAGCATGCATCGGATAAATGCAGCCATAGATGGTCAGCAAGCTGAGCACCATTCCTTTGTGGTAGAAATCAAAGGTAAAATCAATGGCACTCAAATTTATGTTTTAATTGACCCTAGAGCTACTTTAAGTTATATTACTCCTGATGTAGTAAAGTCAAATAAACTTAAGAAACTAAAGAACAAAAAATCATGGCTGGTACAACTAGCAACAGGAACTAAAAGGAAAGTAGTTGACTTTATTTTTAATTTTGAGTTAAGCTTAGATGGTCAAAATATAAGAACAAATATGAACATCATACCACTAGGATCTTACGATATGATTATCGGGATGGATTGGTTGGAGCAGCACAAAGAAGTACTAGATTGTTATACAAAGATACTTAACTATAAAGACGATTTTAGCACTACTAGAATAGCCCAAGGTATACCAAAACCTGTATTAGTGAGACAAGTTTCAGCGATGCAACTCAAGAAATGTATGAAAAATGGATGTCAAGTTTATGCCATCCAAGTAACAAATCTATTAGAAAAAGAAGATAAGCCAAAGTTAGAAAACTTCACTGTCCTACGTGAATTTAGAGACATGTTTGTGGATGAGATACTAGAATTACTTTCGAGAAGGGAATATACTTCTCTATATACCTACTACCTGGTTCAGCCCCTATCTCAAAAGAACCTTACTGAATGAGTCTACCAGAACTGATAGAATTAAAAATACAATTACAGGAATTTTTGGACAAAGAGTATGTTAGACCGAGTGTTTCACCATGGGGGCCACCAGTCCTCTTTGTGAAAAAGAAAGATGGTACTCGAAGACTTTGTATCGATTATAAAAAATTGAATAAAATGACTATTAAGAACAAGTACCCCTTACCTAGGATAAATGACCAGTTTGATCAAGTAGGTGGGGCCAAGGTATTTTCGAAATTGGATTTATGATCCAGCTATCATCAAGTTAGGATAAAGGATGAAGATATAAGAAAAACAACTTTTCGAACAAGATATGGACACTACGAATTCGTAGTCATACCTTTCGGGCTCACTAACGTACCAACCACATTTATGTGTCTGATGAACAGTATTTTCAGTCAATTCTTAGACAAGTTCATACTAATATTTATCGACAACATTTTGTTCTACTCTAAAACAGAGGAAGAACATGAAGAACACTTAAAAATAGTCCTGCGAATGTTGAGGAAGCACAAACTGTACACCAAGTTTGATAAGTGTGACTTTTATCAAAAGAAAATACAGTATCTAGGACATGTAATTTCAGCAGAAGGCATTGTCGTAGACCCTGAGAAAATAAAAGCCATCATAGAGTGGCCGGTACCTAAGGATGTAGCATATATCTAGTCATTCATGGGAATCACCGGATATTATCGCATATTTATAGAGGGGTTCTCCAAGATATCCTACCCCATCATGTCATTACAAAATAAAGGGACCAAGTTTAACTGGTCACAGAAGTGTCAAGACAGTTTTAACAAACTAAAGGAATTATTGACAACTGCACCCATATTGAAGGTAGCAGACCCGATAAAGACTTCACCGTATGTGTTGATGCAAGTAAAGAAGGACTAGGTGGTGTCCTAACTCAGGAAGGACACGTGATTTTTTATGAGTCCCGGAAATTAAAATAACATGAGAGAAATTATGTCACTCATGAATTAGAATTGGTAGCGTTAATACATGCCTTAAAACTGTGGCGACACTACATAGTGGGCAAAAAATTTCTACTATTGACGGATAATAGTGGTGTGAAATATTTTTTTAGCCAACCAGATCTTAATGCAAGGCAAGCAAGATGGATATCCTTCTTGAGAGAATTCAACTTCGAGGTCAGACATATCAAGGGTAAGGAAAATAAGGTAGCAAACGCTTTAAGCAGAAGAGTACATGGGTTATTTGAGATAAATATCAGCAGGGAAGAAAGTGATCTGGAACAAAGAATAAGGACGACAGGTATTAATGATGAAAATTACACTAAGATAATGGCAGAATTACAAAACAGCACCGCAAACTCAAATAAATTAGATCTAAGTATCGAAAGGAATGGAATATTACGATTTAAAAACAGACTTTACATATCAGATTCAGCGGAGTTAAAATTAATAGTCTTGGATGAAGTGCATAAGAAACCATATTCTGGCCATCCAGTATACCATAAAATGATAACAACACTTAGAAAACTATTTTACTGGCCTAGTATGAAGGGCAAAGCAACAGAATACTTGGCTAGGTGCCAAGATTGTCAGCAGGTTAAGGCCGAGCACCAGCATCCAGCCGACCTATTACCGCTATTACCAGTACCAGAATGGAAATGGGAGACCATATCGTTGGACTTTATAACAGGTTTGCCTAAAACTCAGAAACAAAATGATTCTATCATGGTTGTAATCGATAAACTCAATAAGTTTGCACACATTATTCCTGTAAAGTCTACTTTTAAAGATATAAATATTGTTGAAATATTCATGAAAGAAATTTTTAGAATGAATGGAATTCCTAAAATGGTGATTTCGGATAGAGACGTAAAATTCACATCCGCTTTTTGGAAGGAATTGTTTGCAAGGATAAATACTAATTTGAATTTCAGTACGAGTTATCACCCACAAACAGATGGATAGACCAAAAGGAAAAACCAAATCGTAGAGGATATGCTCCGCATGTACGTAAGAACAAAACCAAACAAGTGGGAAGACTATCTACACTTGGTAGAATTTGCATATAACAATGGGTACCAAACTTCGGCTAAGTTAATCCCTTTCAAGGTATTTTATGGCAGAAAGTGTACGACTCCTATTAGTTGGGACAACCCGGCTGACAGACTCATGATTGGACTAGAGATGCTCCAAGAAATGCAGAACATGGTAAGGAAGGTACAACAGAACTTAAAAGAAACACAAGACAAACAAAAGAGCTATGCAAATCAGAAAAGAAGACACTTGGAATTTCAAGTGGGAGACCATGTTTATTTAAAGGTCAAAGCCCAAAAAAATTCGTTAAAGTTAGGGAACTGTGCCAAGATGGAACCCAGGTTTGTGGGCCCTTCGAGATACTAGCTCGAATTGGACCTGTAGCATACCAACTTGCACTTCCATCTAATCTAAGAATTCACAATGTATTTCATGTTTCTTTGTTGAAAAAGTATGTTCATGACCCTACTCATATGATTGATTGGAACTTGGTGCAGGTGGAACAAGAAGGCGAGTTCCAGGCAGAACCCCTATGTATTCTGGACCGAAGACAAATAGCACTTCGGAACAAAGTCGTCGCTCAGGTAAAGGTGCAATGGAAGCACTTTAGTCCTGAGGAGGCCACTTGGGAGTTGGAGTGATATTTGCGGAAATCTCATCCAATCATATTCCAAGAAAGGAATGAACATTGAGGACAATGTTTTATTGAAGGGGGAAAGGATGTGACATCCCCAAAAATAAAGTATTTTTGAAATTTAAAATTTGTTGGAAAATTATTTTGTTTTTAGTAAATTTGAATTTGGAATTTTTTTCCCATTTATGGCAATTCCGAATTTTGAATTTGATAATTGTAATAAATAATTTTGATTGTTGGGCAAGGATCGGATTTGACCCAACTAACTATTTGACTATGAAACTTGTATGAGAACATGATATTTTATATTAATTGCAGGAGGAAAAATGAAACAACCATGTTAAAATTAGTTGACCATGACTCCATGAGTGGGGAACAGGTGGGAACTACCTCTGGGCTGATTGTTACAAGTGGAAAATTAGATATTTGGCCATTGGAAGCCCTTGAAAATCAAGGAGTTAGAAAGCTGCGAAAATTCCCAAGGGGGGGAAAGGAAGACCTAGGCAAAAAGGACTGTTTGGATATATAGCATATGTGAGGAGGCAGGACACTGCCTAGTATGCTGGGAAAGGAGACTACTGGTTTTCTTGATGTTATGAACACTACGGATTGAGTGTGAGGCAAGAGTAATATGCAGGAATGGAAAGACATTTATGAGGAGGAGTTTTCCAAGTTCACCCTCATGGACTCATGGTCAGGCTAGGAGGTGAACTGTGCAAGCAATTTTGGCTACTCTGTTCTACGGTTGGGAGGAACGTGATTTTTCCCTTTGTCTTCCCACGAGTTGGTTCAGATATGTTACTCTACCCCTTCTCTGCCTGAATGATTTTCTATCTAATGTCTTCTACTTGTTAGATCTGAACTGAAATAACTTTCATTTTCTGTTTTAATGGTCGTATAGTTGATGAAAGGTACTTACTATATCTAAATTTAATTATTTTTATATCTGTGGGATGGATTAGTTCCAAATGTAGTGAAATTACTAAAGTTTGTATGTACACAATAACCTGAGCGAAAAACTATTCAGTTATATGCATTGTGAAGTCAAACCTCTGAACAAAATAGTTAGAAAACTAATTCCGGAGTAACTCTTGATGAATGAATTTGAATATGTTCGAATGTTAGAAATTAATTGAATGTCTTCCGAGGACAATCGAATGGGTTTATGTGACCAAAGTATAAAATTTATGTAGTTGGGTTTTTGCTATAACAGAGGTAATTCCTGTACATCGCAATTTCTGGTGTAAAATATCTAGGCATGAATAGATTGAATCTATATATATATATATATATATATATATATAGAGAGAGAGAGAGAGAGAGAGAGAGAGAGAGAGAGAGAGNTATATATATATATATATATATATATATATATATATATATATATAGAGAGAGAGAGAGAGAGAGAGAGAGAGAGAGAGAGAGAGAGAGAGTTTATTTGTTGTAAATACAACTTCATATTAATAAATGAAAAATCAGACGCTATCTACCACTTCGTGTAAACTTAAGCCACTCTGAGTCAATACAATTCCACCATAGATATGTAACAAATATATTCCTAATTACTATGGATAGGCATGATAATGAATTACAAAATATATCGTCTACACAAAACAAATGCGTATATACAATTATGTGTATGTATGTATTCATAAGAAGTTCCTCCTATACTATGAATATGATAAATATTCGACGTACACACAATCTTTGACTATAATTTAAATAAATAAGAGTTGGAATACTCTAGTTAAAGAAACAACGATTATATTTCATCCAATTCAAAGTGAACAAAGTAGGCCAAAGATACCAGTGAAGCCATTGTTAAAGTATGGTAAACCTCTTTTCCTTTCTATAACAAGTTAGGCCAATGGTTTAGAACAGAGTCGATTAGCATAAATGGTAAGTACCGTGTTCAAAATTTTAAGGACGAAATACTTTGCCACAGATTATCATTCTGAGTAAATTCGACCAGGATTGGCTTTTCTAACCCTTCAAGGAGAGAAGTATATTACATAATGGCTAGAATATGTATTCAATTACAAACTCAATACTCATATAGGAAAACCAGTGTAACGCCATTAATGGAAGAATGACCTCAAGGGTTTACTCCAATGAATGATACAGTAGACTCAAACTAGTTACAACAGAGTTGGTTAAATCATGATCTCCATAAAACGACGATAGAACCTATAGCATTAGCCAAGATGTGAGAGGGTTCGGAACCCGAATACCTTTTGCACTAGAGGCAGTGAAGGGTATTCCAAATTTGCATGGATAGAGACCCTACAAGAAATAAAACCCTATAAACATTAGTCTTTATTCAAAAGATAAGTATCCAAGAAAAGTAAATTGCCATAAAACTATAAAAAAAATTAAACCGATGATTCCCTTTCAGAAAGATACTTATCTTGTTGAGACACGGGTTTGACTCTTTTCCCCTTCGCCTGCTATCTATTTAGACATTCGGGCCAAGGGAGGAGGGTGTGGTACCATCTCTGATGGGTCGTCGGAACATCAAGGCCCATCATTAGTGACAATAACAGTTTGATAAATGAAACTCATAACTTGAAAATAGTACAAACCTTGCTACAATAGAAAGAAGACGAAATAATTTATAGACTCCTCACATAGTATATCGACATGATTAACGATTGAAGTATAATTTAGTTATGAATTGAAATTATAACGAATAGAGATACAAAATCAACAGTAAAAGTAGAGTCATCACGCTATGGTGTATAAAGAATGAAAATAAATCATCACCGTCAAGATTTACGTGGCATCATGATACATATGAAATGTTTATGCTACATGACTCCCAGTAAAATATTCAAGATACCCCAAAAACAAGATATGACAATGGTAATATAAGGACCAACCGAAGGTCGGATAAAGCTACATGAGGATGACTCCATTCATTCAGGGAAATAGATAAAAGGAATATAACAATCTTCATACCAAACAGAAAGAACCCACATCGTTGACTATACACAGAGCCAACCCATCTCCATAAGATGTATTGAGGAAGAACGTTAGCAGGAATAACAAAACAAGCCAATATACTTATACTACGTCTTAGGTATTTTCACAGTGAGAGGTGTATGCTTCGATCAACCCTAATTCTGAAAGGATCTGTTGGCTACTATAGAGGGACCCCAAAACACCTAACCAAAAGGGGTTACCAACAATCTCGGGGAGGAAGCGTTTCCCAGGATTATGGGGCGATGTTTCAAAAAATGATGAAGAGAAAGTGTCGAAAGGAAAGACACGACAGACAAAAAGGGAAAACATTACCATTGAAAAAATACCAGAACACTTAACCTTTTCCGAAGTTCTTCATCTCCATTTTTCTTTTATCTATCTTGGCATTGTGTTAAAAAACTTACCAGGGCATAGGGCCCCACTGAAAGTTACATCATGGAGTAACCTCCTTCACTCATAGTCTTCACCTCTGAAAGTGGGCATGCCGAACCTCTTCAGGAAAACTCAGGAATGACAAAGCGATAAACCTACCTTAACCCTAATTGGCACCTTGTCACCTCGTAGTAAATGTAAGGGGTGTGGAGGACGAATTGCCATGTGACCATGGCAGATTTTTTTGACACTTGGAGTATGAAGCTAGAAATTACATAGGGATTCGTGGGACAGTTTTGTAGAGACCCGGTTTAATTAAATACAAAATTTTAATTCAATTAACATATAATTGCCTTACGTAAATTATTCATTCACATCAAAAGCATAAATATTCTTCATAAGTTAAAATCTATCTACAGCATGGAAATAACTCAACAAATCACAAATAAATACTTGTTTCTGATGCTAATTCCCATCAATATGGTTGTCCCTTCCCTGTTTCCTTGCTGTTGTCTTGCCTAGCTTGATGCACTGACCAACACTGCCCAAACCGATTATCCACCCAGCCAGCTAGGAGCATCCTGTCTGGCTCCCTAGATCCAGGAAACCGAAAGGAATCCTGGCCCCCATGCCCAAAACCCTGAGCAACCCAGTGCCCCCTGCAATGATACTCACAGTCTAAAAACTCTCCCACAGAACCAGAAAAAACCAAGCCATGAAACCAGTGCTCTCGTCCCCCTCCAAAATTCTTCCTCCCCAAAATAAAAAATCCTCCTCCAAAAGAATGAATCCTCCCCTGTAAGGCTCTCCCCCCTCATATCCCCTTTCACCGACTCTTCCTTTCATTAAATTCCTTATCCCTACATTCATTACCTTATCCTCTTATTTAATATCTTGTCCCTTTTATTTAATGTTTCTTATCCTTTTATTTAATGTTTGTTATCCCCTTCATATACGTAAGTTTTAATAAATTAAATTGTTAACCCCATTAATTCTTTACTCACATAATTAAAGAGTCGATTAATAATTAATTAATCATTGACAGTTATGAACAAATAATTAATAATAATTAATTAGTTAATATTATATAAGAAATAATTATTGTTTAGCTAACATCTTAGTACAATCATATTATCAAATTAATTATAATTAACAACCCTATACATTTATTTAAGTAGGGTCATTACATACACCCACCCTTCAGGAAACTTCGTCCCGAAGTTAAGGTATCTTATGGTACAAAGGAAAAGAAACATGGTTCACACATTCATAACAATTGACCGACACTATCAGTAAGTAAGTCAAGAAAACTCATACATACTAGTGTATATGTACAAGAAATGTATGTGTAGCTAGTACATACAAGTCTCGTGCATGTACTAATAATCAAACCTACCATCCTTTAGTAATTTATGTAGGCATACAATCCAGTCAGCCAGACTAGTCTTTTATAAAAGACAACAAACCAATCAGTTGTTTGAGAAATCCTTCAATTACTAATATATGGTTCAACAATTTTATTTTAAACAACTTTGGTTTAGTTACGTAATAATGAATATTCATATATACTCATTTCTTTTTTTTTTTTTTTTGAAGGAAAAACACTAACTTCCACCACAAGACAAATCTCCATACTTTCTCAACTATTACTACTCATCCTTCCTCCCTAACCTACTTCCATCTCCATTCCTATCCTTCCTCTGCTAGACTATCTTGGAGCATCAACTATATTGACCTAACTCCAAATAGAAC
>ML776783.1:645531-699075 GCA_009831015.1 Picea engelmannii | reverse complement strand
AGCCAAACACCAAATTGATGTATGAGGCCCCCTTGTTTCTAGGGCAAGGACTACCCTCCATGCATCAATTTGACTACCAAGTCTACAGAGGTGTACATACCCTAGCGCCTTCCAGATTCAAACCTATGTTCATGACCCTCATATCACACCATCACTCTTATTAAATGTACGTCACTATATTACGCATAGCAATGACCATTTTGGGGTTAAAAAGGTTGTTAAGAAAGACAAAGATCATAGGTTTAGGTTAAGAGGAAAATCTTAATAAGTATGCAGTCAACTATACTACCTCCACCTTTATGGGGTTGGTAATACAAAGCATCCAATATTGGAAATATGGAATGACGATATAAAACAAACCATGAGTGGGACACACCAAGCACTAAGAATCACCCCACAAAATGATATCACCCTAAGAAGAGTTACAAGAAATATTCAATACATATCAACGTGCAATTCCATGTCTATATGCAGTGAACTGGGAAATGTAGGACAGTGGTGAACTGCAATGGATACACATCACAAAGGAATGCTCAGCTGATATTTATGAATATAAATCTTGAATGAACTTGAGGTAAGAAAAGAAACCCCTCGCTCCATGTGACCACTGTTGAGACAAGCAACTCTTTCCAAACCTCAAAAACCACCAAATTTCCTAGTCTCATGTTGGAACGTTCATATCCAAGTGTATTATGTGATAGATGGCAAGGGCTGCTCTAGACTGTCATGACTCTCCATAAGAACAGTTAAATCCTCATGTATGATCTCGATGCATGGGGTACCAACAGTTCAAACCATCTCATTATTCGTATGCCTATAGAGATATTGCCCCCTGCAATTTGTCTATCTAGGAGCTAGCCCTAGTGTAATATTAATTTAATAGCTTAATTTAATAGCTTAATTTAATAGCTTAAATTTTTAATTTAATGCTAAATATAATTTAATATTAATTTCAAATCAAAACATTTAATTTCAAGTCACATGTTCGGCTTATTGGTGGAAGAATTTGGTTTGGTTTCAATAGGTCACGAGTTCCATTCCCATGGGTGCCACTTTGTGGAGGTTAATTTTTTTTTTTAATCAAATGATATATATTAAAATGATTTTTTTTTTTATTTTACTTTTTTTTTTATTTTTTTTTAATATTTAATATTTAATATAAATCAAACATTAATTTTTAATATTTAACCTAAGTTACACATAAACTAAGGAAAATTTTTTTTTAATAATAAATGAATAAATAAATAAAAACTAGAGTCGGGCAGTGGGTCCTCGCATGAGGCCCACGTGCCCCCTCCTTCCCGCTTACTCTCCATACCTAACCCTAAAAACCTACACATGTCAGCTCTCTTTCTTAACCCTAACTCCACGCGCCCAACCCTTCCTTCGCCTATCATTCGACCACCTCCCTTCTTTGCACTCTGGTAAGGGTTTTCCCTACTCTAGCCGCTCTGCCCATGGCCTTCTCCCATGGCTTCTCGGGCGTTTGATGGCTCGTGGTTTGCGTGATAGCACTGTAATGTCAGCTGGTTTTTTTTTTCTTTTTAATTTTATACACCGCGTGGCACAGTCGTGCCCCTGTGAGCTCTCCCTGGTGGCTGTGTGCGCCTGGTGGGTATGGGTATGGATGTATTGTGCTGGCGTTGGTGCTGGTGCTTTGTTGGGTGCCCCTCTGCTGTGAGGAAAGGCACGGCGTTTGCACCTACGGGGTTTTTTTTTTTTAATATATATTTTATAATTTTACTTTATAAAGAAGCTCGACCTTTTAGTGCCGATAACAGGATCTCCGCCCCTCATACTTCTGTAAGTGATTCGTATTTTCTGAAGTAATTATCGGGTGGTAGCGATTTTGATTATGTTTCATAATTATATGCAATTGCTTTACTAAGATGCTTGGCCCTTTAGTCTTGATAACAGGACCACCACCCCTTATGCTTCTTGCTTTGCAGAAGAAGATCCGCGTTTGCTGCTTTATTTGGAGTATATTTGAAGCAAGGATGTTACAAGCATTCAAGCCCCCCCACACCATTATTATCCTAATGAGTTTTTTTTTGAATCATGTAGTCTCTTCAATACCGGTTTTTTTTATTTAAATGGTTTATCTGTCATTTAATGGCAGGGAATTTGAGATCCCATCCATTACAGAAATCATAAAGGGTAGCTCATCCATTACAAAAAACATAAAGTCATACAAGGGGTTTTTTGTTAAGTATTTGCTGCGGCAGTTTCATTTAGTGGTTAAATATTGCAGGTGTATGGATAACCTGTAGGATTTTTAGATGGTTTGTTTATCGTTTAATGGCAGGAAGTATGAGAGCCCATCCATTACGGAAAGGTTACAGGGGAGAAGTCATACAGAGGGTTTGTGGTTTAATTATTTGTTGTGGCTAAGTATTGCAGGTGTATAGATGTGTATCTGTTTTTTTTAATCCATGGGATTTTTGTTGTATATCACTTTTAGTGGGTTTGGAATTTCATCTGTTAGACAGTTCGGTTGAGTGCTTCAGGGTGTTTCTTATGGCTTCGATCCTCCTCAATTTGCAGTTGTATGGTTTCTGACTAGAAGTTGCAGATGGTACACTAACATAGTTTTGACGAGTGGTCTTGAAACAATTTTCATTAGGTGGGGTGAGCTTCGGTGCCAAAACCTCATTCAAAAGGTTTTTTATTAAGGGTTTCTGAAGTTTTCGAAAATCACTGATATGTACCCTTGTGCTCTTGTCCACAAAATTGTGTTTTGTAGGTGCAAGATTGTATGATTCAATCTTGTGAAGAGCAATAGTGGTGGAGAATACTTCTGAATCGTTCTTGTTGTGCTTTGCATTGGGTGTCTCTTCCCTATTGAGTAATTGAAAATATAAATTTTGTAAATAGAAGATGGCATCTCTTCTTTCGCAATCAACAACATTTATGTAATATAGTCATGGGGAAGAAAACTGAAATTTAGGGTGGTAGATAAATCTCATCACATTTCTTATAGTAAGCTTGGTTATAATTTTTGCATTTTCATTTTGATTTCGAAGGTGTGATCTATTTGTGGTGTACAGAGTGTGTATGATACACCTAATATTATAGGTAGGCGAAAGTGGTTATGTTGTCGAGGAAAGTAGACCATTTTGAAGCGGCAAAGAAGATGATCTTTATGCACTAATTTTGGACCTGAAGCCACTGGAAAATAGGTTCAATGATCCGCCGTATACCATTTAATTGATCGTCTGTTAAAGGTCTCATTGATTTTCATGCTTGATTTTCAACTGTTGAATTGTTGTATCGTCGTCATCGGATGGTATCATCCCGTGCTTTTAAAATCCTGGATGAATGGACGACTATTCCTAAATGGAACGTGTGGATACATGGTTCGAGAAATGCACCAAAGGCGCGAGATGACGAAATTCAATTTGGTTGGCGATAGATTCGCTATTATATATGTAATTTTGGTATCGAATTGCACACCTTAATAATGAAACTTTGTACTCCCAACAAGTATCTATTACAACTGTGCTCTATTCGCGCAACAAGGTGACTCTTTTCTGCAAATGGGGAGCTTTTCAACTTGTTCCCATTACAAAAAGTTTTTCACAATAAGCTAGTCTCGTCTCATTGACGAGGTAAAAAGAGAATTTCTAGGAAGCGAACAACGACGGTGCGATGGTTTTTGTTAAGGGAAATTGGCTTTTCTGTGCAGACAACTGCGATGGCCAACTGCGACTGTGGTAGATGCTCTGTATATGTATGTGTTGGTACTTTGTGATGTACATGTATGCGTATTTGTACTTTGTGATGTGGACCAGAAAAATATGTAATATATTTGTAGCTTTTTATTTCTTTTATATCTCTATATGTATATTTAAATATCTTTACTCTATTCCTATTTTTTTTAGTGGTTGCTTGTATAAAAATATCACTCTGTATAGGTGAGGCTTCTCACATGTTTGAAACTTTTGCAGGCTAGGCTTCTTACAGGTCTGAAGGTGAACATGCCTCTTTCAAACTTACAACAGTTTCTAGGGTGTTCTGATTTATTTTTGGGTTGATTCTAAGTAGGTGGGTAGGCCCTTGGTTCCAGATTTTGAACCAGGGCTCTGATACCAATTGTAGAGACCCAGCTTAATTAAATACAAAATTTTAATTCAATTAACATATAATTTCCTTACGTAAATTATTCATTCACATCAAAAGCATAAATATTCTGCATAAGTTAAAATCTATCTACAACATGGAAATAACTCAACAAATCACAAATAAATACCTGTTTCTGATGCTAATTCCCGTCGATATGGCTGTCCCTTCCCTGCTTCCTTGCTGTTGTCTTTCCTAGCCTGATGCATTGACCAACACTGCCCAAACCGACTATCCACCCAACCATCTAGGAGTAGCTTGTTTGACTCTCTAGCTCCAGGAAACCGAAAGGAATCCTGGCCCCCGTGCCCAAAACCCCGAGCAACCCGGTGCCCCCTGCAATGATACTCACAGTCTGAAAACTCTCCCACAGAACCAGAAAAACCAAGCCATGAAACCAGTGCTCCTGTCCCCCTCCAAAATGCTTCCTCCCCAAAATAAAAAATCCTCCTCCAAAAGAATGAATCCTCCCACGTAAGGCTCTCCCCCCTCATATCCCCTTTCACCGACTCTTCCTTTCATTAAATTCCTTATCCCTACATTCATTACCTTATCCTCTTATTTAATGTCTTGTCCCTTTTATTTAATGTTTCTTATCCCTTTATTTAATGTTTGTTATCCCCTTCATATACGTAAGTTTTAATAAATTAAATTATTAACCCCATTAATTCTTTACTCACATAATTAAAGAGTCGATTAATAATTAATTAATCATTGATAGTTATGAACAAATAATTAATAATAATTAATTAGTTAATATTATATAAGAAATAATTATTGTTTAGCTAACATCTTAGTACAATCAAATTATCAAATTAATTATAATTAACAACCCTATACATTTATTTAAGCAAGGTCGTTACAAGTTTTTAGTGATTTTACAGAGCCTTAACTTTTACGACAGTAACACTTCTAAACCACATAAAGGAGGTTGTGATGGGACACCATCATGACTCGAATCTGAACCAAATTGTTCTTACCCCTCAGTGTAATTCTGAGACAGCAGACAGAGCTTAGTTGTCACCTTTCGATGGCCTTTGGATCTCATACATGCACTACAATCAACCACCAATTCTAACCAGATCTTGGTGGTTAGGTTAGTTGTGCGGTGTAAGAGGAAGCCAACCCCAAGTCCTTCATAATTTAAGCATTATTTAAGGCATTCCTTCCATAACTCCACATGTGTACTTATGCACGACTTAAAGTCTTGTGACATTATAATGAGCTGCAACATGTATTATAAGATTTGCCTTAGGTGCACAGCCTATAGGTATTTGAGTACAGATTAAAAACAGAAGGGGGTTTGCCAAATAGTTTTGGGGATCCTTTCCTTATAAGATCCTAATCATGACACGATTAAGAAATCTATGGTGAATTAGAGAAATAAGAGTTTATAACAAGGAAATTGTAATAAAATTTTAAAACCAAGTTATTATAGAGAGTGATGATCAAATCAACCTCATGATGGCATAATTAGGACCCTTATTCTACCAAGAAAACTATGTAAGAAAAAAAAATGGTGGTCAATATGGGATTCATTACACCACATGTTCTACCACTCTCGTGGAAACCAGAACTTGTGGTGGACTGGGTTCCCTGACCTAGACCAGAGACTATCAATCATGAGCCTATCGAACCTGAGCTAGAGACTAGCATAGGCAAAATTTGCAAAAAAATAGCCATTGACCCAAAGAAAAAAACATGTGAGAAGCTATGCATGCGGCGAGCCAAAGCGTCCATCTTGATGGAGTTTGAAGGTGAAGGGATGATAATGCGTTGGCTAGTGGATCTTCTCAAGCTCGCTTGGCAGGGAAGCATACAGGGCGTCGAGGCGTTTGCTGAAGAAAATCTATCGGTGTTGCTGCTTAGCCAGGTCCTACCTCATTTCAAAGATTAAAACCAGGTGGTCGTTTGTGAGTCTGTAGGAGTCTGGAGCTCAGTGAATTTGGTCCTCTTGAGCCTATATTTCCTCCAAGATGGAAGCGATGGAGTTAAAATCCATAGAAGAGTCCATGACGGGGTATTCTTCCATGGAGGCAGTAGAATTGTGCCCTGAGTGGTCCTCCAAAGGTAAGGCTTCTTCTTCCACTATGCATCACGTAGAAACTAACTCTTGAAATGGACCGGTGGTTCAGGTGGTAGGCTGGCGCTCTACGACGGTCGAAGGAATGAAAGGAAAGAATTCCACCCAATTGGGAGGAAATTCTTTTTCCACTAGGCATCCACCTTGAAGACTCTCAGTATTGGGAGGATGTGGTTGTTGATGATCATGTGCAAACCAATTTATTAGAGAGAGACTTGGATGGTCCTCATCTGGAACTGGAGCTCGAGAGGTAAGTCCCTGATCATGGTGAGGCCAAGGCTATGAAGGGGCTTGTGCAGAATAATTCTTCCCTGAAGACCCCATGTGGTCTATGCCTAACGTGAGAGCTTGAGAGGCAAAACCCAGGTGGTTGTGCCTTCCAAAACTACTATAGTAGGTCAGCCCTCGACGGGGCTTGCCTCATTCTCATGGCATGGCTTCTCAGGGCACCAGGCGAGCATAAAAATTGTCTGAGTAGGATGAGTCTCAGAGCAGGATCAACACTATAATGTTGGGCTTTGGGCTCAAACTCCCCAAATAACACTTCCCACACAGTGAAAAGACCAGGAGAGCATAGGCATTGATGGCTCTGGTAGCCATTAGTGCAGGTGTGATGGCAATCTCAAATATTGTACTAAAGTCGAGGAGCCGAGCCCAGGATTCCATTAAGGCCTAACACACTAAGGCTTGGTGGGAGGGTTGAGAGTGGAAGATACGCCTATTTATTTCTTTCCACAATTTCCAAATGATAAGCCCTGGAAGAAGTTTCTAGATTATGTTTAGAATAGGACTTTGATAATACCCAGAGCCCTAATTTCTTAAGGTGTTTGGGATTTTAGTTATGTCACGCATTGTTTTCCTCATGGTGATAGTGGCTTGGTCCCAAATCTGATTGATGACCTGACATTGATTGAATAAGTGTTCCATGGTTTCTTCATGTTGCTTACAAAGATGGCAAATTGAGGGCCCTATAAAGCCTATTTTCCTTAAGTTGTCCCAGGTGAGGAGCCTATTTTGGACCAGGAGCCATAAAAAGGTAGAAACCTTTGGCCAAAGTTTGGTCTTCCAAATTATGTGCCAGATCTGATATTTTTCATGTTCTTTGAATTTCTCTTGGAGCTGATAGGCCTCCTTGATCGTAAAAGTGCCCGTTGTTGAGTACCCCCAGTGGAGTATATATGTGTCCCTACTAATTTTGATTTTCCTCTTACCTATTGTTTCTTTCCAAGGTTGCATCTCGACATTGTCTGGTAGATGAATATCTTGAGGTAGCATCTTCCAACTGCTCCAAGGGGTATTATGTTGAGTGTTAAGCCATAAGTCATCCACTTTTAGATCTTTTAGGTTTGGAAGATAGGTCTGGTAAGGGGACATGTTTTCCAGTGATTGTAGGGGAGGGAGTTGTTGCCAGGCATATGTCCAGAACTGCACACTTCGACCATTTCTTACTTCCCACAAAGGATGTTTCTGAATGAGTGGGTGATTGCGCCACGCTGCATTCCAAATGTTGGAGCCTTGGATCTGATCATCATGCCTTATGAGTTCTTCTTGTTCCAATCCAAGATGACCAAAAGGCTGAGAGAATAGAGTACATGCAGTGCCAACTTAGTTTTTCAAAGGCTTTAGAATGATCAAGTTTTATGAGAATACCTGGTGTGCAGGTAGTCTTGAGTGAGTGGATGATCTTATGCAGGAGGATTACACTATCCATGATGTGTCTCCCCTCCACATAACCTGACTGCTCCTTAGAGATGATGAAAGGGAGTATATGTTTGAGCCTGAGTGCTATGACTTTTGTTATAATATTGTATATGACGTTACATAGTGCTATTGGCTGAAACTGCTTTGGAATGGTAACACACTCTTCTTTAGGGATTAGAGTGAGAAAAGTGGAATTAAGAGGGGAGAGTACCTTCTTTGAGGTTTTGGATTCCTCCAACAGTAATAAAACCTCTTCGTATACCATCGACCAATAGTAGTGGAAGAAATCTGTGGTGAAGCCATCTGTCCCTAGGTATTTTCCCAGTGGCATTTCCTTGATGACCTAGTCCACTTCATCTTGCATGATTAGTCTCATGAGGGCTTCATTATTCTATGTGGTGATAAGGGTGGGGATGGTCTAAGTGATATTTTTGATGGTTGGCATCACGTTCACCGAAGGTTCTAAGAGTAGTTCTTTTTAGTATCTTACTAGTTCCTCTTCTATGTCTACATGTTCCATGAGAGTGTTACCATGTGAGTCCTCAATATTTTTTATGTGATTGATATGCCTTATGTGGATCATGGAGAGGTGGAAGAACTTTGTATTTTTTCCCCCTCCTTGAGCCATTGGACACGATATTGTTTCCTCCATAGGATCTCCTCTTGTTTGTGTCTTTCCTCAAGCTTATTTTTCAAGGTGGTTTCCTCTTGTAGCAAGGCTTTCGAGTAGCTCAAGACCATGGACTCTCGTTGTACCTCCTCCACACGTTGTTCTACGTATTTTTTGCGAGAAATATGTTCCCAAAAATATTTTTGTTCCAATCCCGTAATTGTTGTTTGAAATTCTTCAATCGTTGTTGGAATTTGTATATCCGCGTTCCATGATCTACTTCTTCATTGGCCCACCAGGTTCAAGATACTTACGGGAAGTCTGGATGGGTTAGCCAGAATTTCTCGAAGTGGAAGGGTTTGAAATTTAGAGTTGCCATGGTGTCCACCTAGAGATGGACTGGCCAATGGTCTAAGTCGGCCTTGTGTAGTATGTTTTCCTTAATAACTGGTCCTTTGATCATTATGTTCTCTTATATTAGAAAGCGATCTAGGAAACTTGATATGTGTTGATTCCCTATGCGCTTGTTAGTCCAAGTGTCAGGGCCATTCCCGGTCTCTACATCTATTAGATTAAGGTTGTCTATAAGATGACTAAACTTGTAACTGTCATGTTCCAGGCGTTTTGTGCCTGTTGAAGGAAAATCTCCCTGCGGACAGGTAGATCTCCTCTTGAGAGCTAGACTCTTAACTCTTAAGACAGAAGACGCTTAACGTGGACATTGACTTCCTTTCAGATCTATAAAAATTAAAATATCACTTTGTATAGGCGAGGCTTCTCACATGTTTGAAACTTTTGCAGGCTAGGCTTCTTACAGGTCTGAAGGTATACAGGCCTCTTTCAAACTTACAACAATTTCTAGGGTGTTCTGATTTATTTTTGGGTTGATTCTAAGTAGCTGGGTAGGCCCTTGGTTCCAGATTTTGAACCAGGGCTCTGATACCAATTGTAGAGACCCAGCTTAATTAAATACAAAATTTTAATTCAATTAACATATAATTGCCTTACGTAAATTATTCATTCACGTCAAAAGCATAAATATTCTGCATAAGTTAAAATCTATCTACAGCATGGAAATAACTCAACAAATCACAAATAAATACCTGTTTCTGATGCTAATTCCCGTCGATATGGCTGTCCCTTCCCTACTGCCTTGTTGTTGTCTTGCCTAGCCTGATGCACTGACCAACACTGCCCAAACCGACTATCCACCCAACCATATAGGAGCAGCCTGTCCGACTCTCTAGCTCCAGGAAACCGAAAGGAATACTGGCCCCCGTGCCCAAAACCCCGAGCAACCCAGTGCCCCCTGCAATGATACTCACAGTCTTAAAACTCTCCCACAGAACCAGAAAAAACCAAGCCATGAAACCAGTTCTCCCGTCCCCCTCCAAAATGCTTCCTCCCCAAAATAAAAAATCCTCCTCCAAAAGAATGAATCCTCCCTCGTAAGGCTCTCCCCCCTCATATCCCCTTTCACTGACTCTTCCATCCATTAAATTCCTTATCCCTACATTCATTACCTTATCCTCTTATTTAATGTCTTGTCCCTTTTATTTAATGTTTCTTATCCCTTTATTTAATGTTTGTTATACCCTTCATATACATAAGTTTTAATAAATTAAATTATTAACCCCATTAATTCTTTACTCACATAATTAAAGAGTCGATTAATAATTAATTAATCATTGACAGTTATGAACAAATAATTAATAATAATTAATTAGTTAATATTATATAAGAAATAATTATGATTTAGCTAACATCTTAGTACAATCAGATTATCAAATTAATTATAATTAACAAACCTATACATTTATTTAAGCAGTGTCGTTACAAGTTTTTAGTGATTTTACAGAGCCTTAACTTTTACGACAGTAACACTTCTAAACCACATAAAGGAGGTTGTGATGGGACACCATCATGACTCGAATCTGAACCAAATTGTTCTTACCCCTCAGTGTAATTCTGAGACAGCAGACAGAGCTTAGTTGTCACCTTTCGATGGCCTTTGGATCTCATACATGCACTACAATCAACCACCAATTCTAACCAGATCTTGGTGGTTAGGTTAGTTGTGCGGTGTAAGAGGAAGCCAACCCCAAGTCCTTCATAATTTAAGCATTATTTAAGGCATTCCTTCCATAACTCCACATGTGTACTTATGCACGACTTAAAGTCTTGTGACATTATAATGAGCTGCAACATGTATTATAAGATTTGCCTTAGGTGCACAGCCTATAGGTATTTGAGTACAGATTAAAAACAGAAGGGGGTTTGCCAAATAGTTTTGGGGATCCTTTCCTTATAAGATCCTAATCATGACACGATTAAGAAATCTATGGTGAATTAGAGAAATAAGAGTTTATAACAAGGAAATTGTAATAAAATTTTAAAACCAAGTTATTATAGAGAGTGATGATCAAATCAACCTCATGATGGCATAATTAGGACCCTTATTCTACCAAGAAAACTATGTAAGAAAAAAAAATGGTGGTCAATATGGGATTCATTACACCACATGTTCTACCACTCTCGTGGAAACCAGAACTTGTGGTGGACTGGGTTCCCTGACCTAGACCAGAGACTATCAATCATGAGCCTATCGAACCTGAGCTAGAGACTAGCATAGGCAAAATTTGCAAAAAAATAGCCATTGACCCAAAGAAAAAAACATGTGAGAAGCTATGCATGCGGCGAGCCAAAGCGTCCATCTTGATGGAGTTTGAAGGTGAAGGGATGATAATGCGTTGGCTAGTGGATCTTCTCAAGCTCGCTTGGCAGGGAAGCATACAGGGCGTCGAGGCGTTTGCTGAAGAAAATCTATCGGTGTTGCTGCTTAGCCAGGTCCTACCTCATTTCAAAGATTAAAACCAGGTGGTCGTTTGTGAGTCTGTAGGAGTCTGGAGCTCAGTGAATTTGGTCCTCTTGAGCCTATATTTCCTCCAAGATGGAAGCGATGGAGTTAAAATCCATAGAAGAGTCCATGACGGGGTATTCTTCCATGGAGGCAGTAGAATTGTGCCCTGAGTGGTCCTCCAAAGGTAAGGCTTCTTCTTCCACTATGCATCACGTAGAAACTAACTCTTGAAATGGACCGGTGGTTCAGGTGGTAGGCTGGCGCTCTACGACGGTCGAAGGAATGAAAGGAAAGAATTCCACCCAATTGGGAGGAAATTCTTTTTCCACTAGGCATCCACCTTGAAGACTCTCAGTATTGGGAGGATGTGGTTGTTGATGATCATGTGCAAACCAATTTATTAGAGAGAGACTTGGATGGTCCTCATCTGGAACTGGAGCTCGAGAGGTAAGTCCCTGATCATGGTGAGGCCAAGGCTATGAAGGGGCTTGTGCAGAATAATTCTTCCCTGAAGACCCCATGTGGTCTATGCCTAACGTGAGAGCTTGAGAGGCAAAACCCAGGTGGTTGTGCCTTCCAAAACTACTATAGTAGGTCAGCCCTCGACGGGGCTTGCCTCATTCTCATGGCATGGCTTCTCAGGGCACCAGGCGAGCATAAAAATTGTCTGAGTAGGATGAGTCTCAGAGCAGGATCAACACTATAATGTTGGGCTTTGGGCTCAAACTCCCCAAATAACACTTCCCACACAGTGAAAAGACCAGGAGAGCATAGGCATTGATGGCTCTGGTAGCCATTAGTGCAGGTGTGATGGCAATCTCAAATATTGTACTAAAGTCGAGGAGCCGAGCCCAGGATTCCATTAAGGCCTAACACACTAAGGCTTGGTGGGAGGGTTGAGAGTGGAAGATACGCCTATTTATTTCTTTCCACAATTTCCAAATGATAAGCCCTGGAAGAAGTTTCTAGATTATGTTTAGAATAGGACTTTGATAATACCCATAGCCCTAATTTCTTAAGGTGTTTGGGATTTTAGTTATGTCATGCATTGTTTTCCTCATGGTGATAGTGGCTTGGTCCCAAATCTGATTGATGACCTGACATTGATTGAATAAGTGTTCCATGGTTTCTTCATGTTGCTTACAAAGATGGCAAATTGAGGGCCCTATAAAGCCTATTCCTTAACTTGTCCCAGGTGAGGAGCCTATTTTGAACCAGGAGCCATAAAAAGGTAGAAACCTTTGGCCAAAGTTTGGTCTTCCAAATTATGTGCCAGATCTGATATTTTTCATGTTCCTTGAATTTCTCTTGGAGCTGATAGGCCTCCTTGATCGTAAAAGTGCCCGTTGTTGAGTACCCCCGATGGAGTATATCTGTGTCCCTACTAATTTTGATTTTCCTCTTACCTATTGTTTCTTTCCAAGGTTCCATCTCGACATTGTCTGGTAGATGAATATCTTGAGGTAGCATCTTCCAACTGCTCCAGGGGGTATTATGTTGGGTGTTAAGCCATAAGTCAGCCACTTTTAGATCTTTTAGGTCTGGAAGATAGGTCTGGTAAGGGGACATGTTTTCCAGTGATTGCAGGGGAGGGAGTTGTTGCCAAGAATTTGTCCAGAACTGCACACTTCGACCATTTCTTACTTCCCACAAAGCATGTTTCTGAATGAGTGGGCGATTGCGCCATGCTGCATTCCAAATGTTGGAGCCTTGGATCTGATCATCATGCCTTATGAGTTATTCTTGTTCCAATCCAAGCTGACCAAAAGGCTGAGAGAATAGAGTACATGCAGTGCCAACTTAGTTTTTCAAAGGCTTTAGAACGATCAAGTTTTATGAGAATACCTGGTGTGCAGGTAGTCTTGAGTGAGTGGATGATCTTATGCACGAGGATTGCACTATCCATCATGTGTCTCCCCTCGACATAACCTGACTTCTCCTTAGAGATGATGAAAGGGAGTATATGTTTGAGCCTGAGTGCTATGACTTTTGTTATAATATTGTATATGACGTTACATAGTGCTATTGGCTGAAACTGCTTTGGATTGGTAACACACTCTTCTTTAGGGATTAGAGTGAGAAAAGTGGAATTAATAGGGGAGAGTACCTTCTTTGAGGTTTTGGATTCCTCCAACAGTAATAAAACCTCTTCGTAGACCATCGACCAATAGTAGTGGAAGAAATCTGTGGTGAAGCCATCCGTCCCTGGGGATTTTCCCAGTGGCATTTCCTTGATGGCCTAGTCCACTTCATCTTGCATGATTAGTCTCATGAGGGATTCTTTATTCTATGTGGTGATAAGGGTGGGGATGTTCTAAGTGATCTTTTTTATGGTTGGCATCACGTTCACCGAAGGTTCTAAGAGTAGTTCTTTGTAGTATCTTACTAGTTCCTCTTCTATGTCTACATGGTCCATGAGAGTGTTACCATGTGAGTCCTCAATATTTTTTATGTGATTGATATGCCTTATGTGGATCATGGAGAGGTGGAAGAACTTTGTATTTTTTCCCCCTCCTTGAGCCATTGGACACGATATTTTTTCCTCCATAGGATCTCCTCTTGTTTGTGTCTTTCCTCAAGCTTATTTTTCAAGGTGGTTTCCTCTTGTAGCAAGGCTTTCGAGTAGCTCAAGACCATGGACTCTCATTGTACCTCCTCCACACGTTGTTCTACATATTTTTTGCGAGAAAGATGTTCCCAAAAATGTTTTTGTTCCAATCCCGTAATTGTTGTTTGAAATTCTTCAAGCGTTGTTGGAATTTGTACATCCGCGTTCCATGATCTACTTCTTCATTGGCCCACCAGGTTCAAGATACTTATGGGAAGTCTGGATGGGTTAGCCAAAATTTCTCAAAGTGGAAGGGTTTGAACTTTAGAGTTGCCATGGTGTCCACCTAGAGATGGACTGGCCAATGGTCTAAGTCAGCCTTGTGTAGTATGTCTGCCTTAATAACTAGCCCTTTGATCATTATGTTCTCCTATATTAGAAAGAGATCTAGGAAACTTGATATGTGTTGATTCCCTATGTGCTTGTTATTCCAAGTGTCAGGGCCATTCCCGGTCTCTACATCTATTAGATTAAGGTTGTATATAAGATGACTAAACTTGTAACTATCATGTTCCAGGCATTTTGTGCCTGTTGAAGGAAAATCTCCCTGTGGACAGGTAGATATCCTCTTGAGAGCTAGACTCTTAACTCTTAAGACAGAAGATGCTTAACGTGGACACTGACTTTCTTTCATATCTATACAAACTAATGCATGAAGAGGAAGGAGAAAAGAAGTACTTTTTATCGGCGTTTGTCCCTGCACGCTCCGAGTTGAGCTCCAATCTTCCACTCCTCGATGAGCCCTGTAGACAAACAATAGTACAACCACTTCCTACTCTATTTAGATTAACTTGAAATAGATATATCTATCATAGACAAGTTCATGTGAGATTAAACACAAACTAGAAAGAAACATGCCAAGCGTGTCATATTAATGAGAACAATGACAGAAGTAGCTTACAACCGTAGATGCGAATGCGATAGCTTCGTCAAGTCCCCTTTCTCTAACCCTTGCTAAAAAGATCCATGATCCGGATGACAACAACTTTACTGATTACTTTCCTCCAGTTCACTGTATGCTTCCTATGAGATCATAGATTTCATGCTTCCAATTCTTCCTCCTTTTCACCATGATAGAGCCTTCTTATATAGGTTTAGAGAGGCCTAACCTCTTGAGGTATATTTAGGGTAAGTTAAGGAATTCCCTCCTTAGATCAGGGATCTTCTCCTAAGATCATGGTTGAACCAGGAATTCGAATGCAACTGCCTTCGAAACTCGAAAGATCTTCCCCTTATTCTCCTCAACAGATCAACTGCTGCCCAAATTAGACAACGCTCCCTCAAAATGGGCATTAGGGCGCTATAGCGCTCCCTGGTAGGCTCAAGGGGGGCGCCAGCACTCTAAAAATCTATAGCGCTCCCTCAGAAGGGATATTTGGTGCTATAACGCTCCCTAGCACCTTATAGGGGACCGCCAACGCTCGTAAGGGTTATGTAGGGGAGCGCTCTCTCCCAAAACCTTAAATTAAATGCTCCTTTCATGTGGCAATAGGTTCTTATCTCCAGTTAGCCATTCCTCTTTCTTCAAATCAAATGTTTGAGGCATTTTAAGTGTCTCCTTAATGTTGTCATCATGACAGTATGCTTTGCTTGATACTTGTGACACTTATCAAAGAGAGTAATGTTGATGTGTAACAGATTGCCCCCCAAAGTATGAAGTTAGTAGATGAGAACTGATAACTGAAATGATTTGTAGACTTTCAAGCAAGGGTATAGACTCGGAGAACCTGACAGAAGCTGCACACAAACATCCAACAAATATCATGACATGTTTCAAACCCAAGGCAGGCATACCTATGCTTGGGTGATCAAGACTTGCAAGATATGGCCGCCATAAAATACATTGCGGATCCATAATGGTATTGATAAAAAGGTATAGCCACCGAGGATACAATGTGGATCTATACTATGATGACCTAAATTGATCGTAGCCACGAAGAATACACAATGGATCTACGAGATGACAAGACATAGCCACGACCAATACAAAGTGGATCTATGTAACAGTGTATGTATCATTTGTTCAAGAGAAACTCCTTCACAACCTGGGCAAAGCATATATCAAAGTGATCGCTCAACCCAGGGTCTTTGTACCGATCCCGATGTAGTACGAATCTAACCATGTGAATAGATGTCCTGATGTCGAACATGACAGAAACCACTTGATTACCGGTCAATGATGTAAACCATTAACAAGCACGAGGGAAATCACCATTAATGTCAATGATTCCCAAGGTACCCTAGTACATTCCAACGAATGTGAATGGATGGGCTGGAGTCGAACATTCGTGGAATCATCCGATCAGAGGTCAATGATGTAAACCCACTGTCGAATGTGAGGAGGCATGCAAGTCCCAAAGTACTAACTGGTTTCTAAATATAGTTCTTGGATAATGTGTTGAAGTCAACAGGAATAGACTCATCGAAGGAGGGCCCATATGTATCCCCCATCAACAACACGAAATGGACACAGAGATGTAATTGGTAGATCAAATGAACATGGAATAACATGGGTATTGAGACAAGATATTTGTGATGGCTGACTCTCGAGGCGGATACTTCCCTTGAACACTGAGCCACGAGAGAAGAAACATGACATGGACCAAAACTTGATGATGCAATGGATGTTGTGACTTACGTCAGGTGACCCAAAGGAGTGAAAGAAACTCAAAGGATTGGCTCAGTGCAGAGTTTCAGTGGATTATAATGCGTGCAAAGGACAAAGTGTCATGTTCAAGGGCGACTCTAAGAATTACTTGGTAATGTTCTCAAGAGACTGCTTGGCTTGCTTCTTTCAATTTTTTCCCCCATCCAGATAGACGAGTACCTCTTTTTAATTTAACGAGCTCAAGGAGGATAACACATGCTCGATATAACTCACCTTCGGTAAGTTCCTCTTCCTTTGTTTAATGAACTGGAAGAAGTAAGGGTTCGGTCCCGTATGGGCCTGTCGATGTTTTTTTTAAGCAAGTCCAAAGACAGAAAACTCGAAGGTTTTTCATGATTATAGAGTCGGGAAAAACACTTAAAAGAGAACTCTCTCAGTTCCTTTTTCGTAAAGTAGTTTGACGAGACCGAAAAAGAGATAAACTATCGCTCAACAGACGTTTTCTTCAAATACTTTAACGAGCGTGAAGAGAACAAGTTCGCTCGGTAATCTTTTCATCTTTAGAGAGTCTGAAAAGAACTTAAAGATGACTCCAGTGTTGTCCTTTTCGTAATTTTAGTCTCGAGAGGCCGAAAAAGAGATAAATTATCACTCGAAAGACGCCCTTTCAAACCGTTTAACGAGTGGGAAAGGAAGCAAGATCACTCGACAATCTTTTCATGTTCAGAGAGTCTGAAAAGAGATTAAAGGAGACTCCAGGGGGTTCCTTTTTCATGTATCCATACAGGTCTGAAAAAGAGATAAAAGTCTACCCAGATGCATTCTCATGTATTTATGATCACGAGAAAGAACAAAGACTAAGCTCGGTATGCCCCCAAATTGAAAGCTAGTGGCTTAACTCCAGAAAGATCAGCAAAGACTGGAGACATGCCCTCCAGGATTTGATTCATTCACCGGCTCTGAGGTCGTCACCAATTTCTCTAGTAGATGAGAAAAAGGAGAAGGCTGAATGAAAAGAAGGTTCAAGAGAGGTAACTGCTTCATTTTTTAACGAGATTGGCACAGGAAAAGAACTATGATCAAGGCCTTTGTTTCATTTTTTAATGAGCTTGCCACAGAGAAGAGAAACTATGCTCGTGGTTTCATCCAGATCATGGCTTCCAAGAGGATAATGCTCTAGGAGGGTACCATGTCAATGGATAAAATGTGGTCATGGCCTCCAGGAGTTCTTCGTTGGATGGAAGATAATCACTCGAGAAGGAACACATGTCGGGGGCTGCGATAGGAGTAAGGATATCAGGCTCCAATAACCCTACTGAAGAGATCACCATGTCAACTATCGGATCCAAAGCATCAGAATTTGAAATCATGGGAGACAACACCACATAATTGACATGTCGTGGGGGTGATATTGTCTGCATATAAGAACCACTTAGGGAGGTAACCCAGTCAGGGCCGATGAATGAAAGTTGATCAATAGTCACAATTCTTCCATTGTGAGGGAAAGATATCACATGGAAAAGAGTGGATACAATAGCTTTCATGGCATAGACATAATCCCGCCCAAGGAGTAAAGAGAAATCCAAGGGATCTCGGACTACCATGACATCGATAAAGACATTTTTCCCTCCCAAAGTTACAGGAAACTGAGGAAGGATCCCTAAAGGTTGACTAGTTCTTCTGTTAAAAGCTAACAGATTCTATGTAACCGGTGCAAGCTGCGGACAACCCAAAGCATACCAAGAAACAAAAGACAAAATACTAACAGATGCACCTTCATCTATCAGTGTTTGAGGAATGTCCCGACCACAAACCTGTACTGTAATATGGAAAGGAATGTGAGAGGGAAGACGAGGTCTAGTTAGCACACCCCAATAAAAAAGGATGGCTTCAGTACTTGGAGGGGGTTTCACAGGAGAAGGAGGAATTCCCCCCGGCACAATAGAGTTTGTATTAACGAGAAAAACATGGGCAGTATCGGGTTTACTCTCTACAAGGAGAGTAGGATCGATCGATGATTGGATCGGATCAACCAATGGTGGACTTGGATAGACCACTTTGGCACTCTTCAGAGGAAGAGTGGGACTGACCAAGGAAGGGACTAGATCAGTCACTTTGACATTCCTCAATGGAGGAATGGGATCGACCGATGGCGAAACTGGATCGACGACTTTGGCACTCTTCAGAGGAAGAGTGGGATTGACCGAGGAAGGGACTGGATCAATCACTTTAGCATTCCTCAATGGAGGAATGGGATCGATCGACGGTGAAATGGAATTGACCACTTGATTTTCATTCTCGAAGGGAAGAATGGGGTCGACGGGTGGAAACAGATCGACCGCTTTGGTGTCACTCTCTAATGGGAAAGTGGGATCGACCGAGGATGAAAATGGATCGACCACTTTGGTGTCATTCTTTTAATGAAGAGAAGGGTTGATCGATGACAGAACTGTATCAGCTACTTGGGTTTGTGGTTCAATCGAGGAGGAAACTAGATTGACCACCTGATCAACCGGACTGACCGGGGATGGAACCGGATTGACCAGTCCATCAACCAATGATGGGTCAGAGGAAATCTTACGATAACCTTTTGGAAGTTGAAGTTTTTCCAAAAGAGAAGAAGCCTCGTCCATACGAGGACAAAGGTGAGAGTAATGATTACCTTTACATAACATGCAAGGGAACTTGACAGTTTTCTTCTTCTTACCAACCTGAACATCACTAGTTGATGGGGTATCATCGACATGACCGACAGAGGCCGATGATGTGGAGGACCACATTTCTAAGACCTGGGTAAGACTGGGGAAATCCCTCCGAAAGTGGTCACCCTTACAAAGGCTTCAAGGGAATTTGGGTTTTGGATTCTTCATTTTAATCTTGTTGACCTCATCAACACTCCCAGTACTATTAACAGTAACTGGTTTCTTAGAGACAACATCTGATGTTGTTGGAGCCTTTGTCCTTTTCAGTTTCTTCTTCTTCTTCGCTTTCCGTTTCTTCTTCTTCTGATCAACCTGGCTACTTACTTTAGAGCTTCCACTGGGTGAAGAAGGAGAAATGGAAGGAGACTTGATGGATGAAGAAGGCGAAAAGTCGACATGAGGTTGATGTATGGGTGGTGTATTGACATCCAAAGTATTAGGTGCAACTGAAACATTGAGAGGATTCAGGATCATCGGAGTGGGGAATAACCAAACTGGTAATCCAATAGTGAGTCCTGGAAGACTTAGTGTGGCAACATATGGAGGACCAAAGCTTCCAAACGAAGGAAAGGTATAACGTTCCCCAGGAGAAGGGGCTCCTCCATTGGTACTCCTAGGATTTGATGCCATTAACACTGACTCGACCTAAGGTCCACTAAGTAAAACAAACAACACATGCTATGAATCTGAGAAGCAATCAATCAAACAAACCTTCCTATAATGAAACCACTAGTTGGTGATGAAATCCAACATCGCAAGATCAAAATAGGAACAGACAGGGATAGAGCGGGTGGATCAGTTACGTTGGCAACCTGCTTAATGGACTTACACCTTGGTGCAAGCTTCCATGCAGTAATTGTGGATTTACCCTCCAAGGAGCTCGAGTGAGTTTGACCAACGTCTGTTCCAAGTACAGTGAGACTTCCCTTCATCGTCACCTTGTGTGAGACCCTAAAGATTGTGTCTACTAAGATCACCAAATCGTAATCATCCCCTGGGAGGGTACAGTCGACAGTCCAGTCGGAACGTATGGGCAGGATAACAAGTCTGAAATCATCTTGAAAGGCTCCCACACATAATCGTGGGTATACCTTCTAGTGACCCCCAATATACGATCTTACCACTACAAATAGTTGGGCCACAGAGGGATAATCTCCGTAACTCACCCGAATGCGACCTCGTGCGTAACCCCTGTGTGAGAGGGGGATCCCAGCAAGCCAATACGACAATTGGATTTCACTCTCCTTACCGCAAGATACTAAGTTTGTTCGATAGATTTGGAAAGTTATCCTTTCAACCTATTCCAAAGCCCTACACCTTAAACTAATGTAGGTTTGCTAACAAAGATGTAAAAAGTCTGATAAATTTTAGTTAAGCATTGATTTTAACGGCTATTGTTTACTCAGAGGGTGTACGAAAGTGAAATTGATGGAATGATGACTCAATTCCCAAAAATATTCATGAAATATGATAAGCAATCGTTTCTTTTTAATGAATACCTATTTAAGGGAAAGAGGAAGAGTCGTTTTCACTATCAAACACTTGATAAGGAATGCCCTCAATCAATTTTGTTCTCGATCAAATCCAATATAATGCTACAGCATTTCAGAAATGCAAACTAATCACTAAAATGTACTTTTTTCATTTGCATGCGAATGATAATTCTCCTGTCAACTACCCTGTGACAAGCACAAACAGATTTCACACAAACAACACACCCTTCTTGCGATCAAACAAGGGAAAGAAAATCAAAAAATGCAAAAGGAAGGAGAAAGAAATTGGATAAGATGACCTCAAAGAACCAAATGAGAAGAGTCACAGACTTCTAATGTCCTTCACTAGAGTTCCCGCTCAATCAGATAGGAGAGAAGAAAGCAAGGGATCGATTTCAATCTCTCAACAACAAAAACTCAAAAATAATGAAGAAGGGCATAAAATCTGAACAACAAGGTGTTTACTTCTCAGGAGGAAACATGTCAAAGGTCAAAGGAAGAATCATTGAATCACAAAGCAGCTCAGCAAGTGAAGAAACAGGGTCTGGACCTCCAAAAACTGCAATTTTTAAGAGATTTTGGGAAAAAAGGGTTGGCGCTCTGGTATAAGGGCCACCAGAGCATTATAAATCTTTGTCTAACACTTCCAGGGAGTGTTGGCGCTCTTCTAACATGAGCACGGGGGCGCCAGGCTCAAAAAAATCATAAAAATGTAAAAAAAAAACAAAATTTCAATCAAATTTTGACAGTCAAGCTGAATGTGATGGGGTAAAGAGTCAATCAGCAAGTGTAATCAGATATGAAGGGGTGAACAAGGTCTAAACACAATCATAGTGTAAGGCAAGGTCTATGAGGAAAAAAACAAAACTAAAAAAGTTCCAATTCTCCCTAGTGGAGTCACCAGTTTCTATTGAAGGAAAATATCCCTGCGGACAGGTAGATCTCCTTTTGAGAGCTAGAGTCTTAACTCTTAAGAAAAAAGATTCTTAACGTGGCCAATGACATCCTTTCAGATCTATACAAACTAATGCATGAGGAGGAAGGAGAAAAGAAGTACCTTTTATCGGCGTTTGTCCCTGCACGCTTCGAGTTGAGCTCCAATCTTCCGCTCCTCGATGAGCCCTGTAGACAAACAATAGTACAACCACTTCCTACTCTATTGATATTAACTTGAAATAGATCTATCTATCATAGACAAGTTCATGTGAGATTAAACACAAACTAGAAAGAAATAGGCCAAGCGTGTCATATTAATGAGAAGAATGACAGAAGTAGCTTACAACCATAGATGCAAATGTGACAGCTTCGTCAAGTCCCCTTTGTCTAACCCTTGGTCAAAAGATCCATGATCTAGACGACTACAACTTTACTGATTACTTTCCTCCAGTTCACTGTATGTTTCCTATGAGATCATAGGTTTCATGCTTCCAAATCTTCCTCCTTTTCACCATGATAGAGCCTGCTTATATAGGTTTAGAGAGGCCTAACCTCTTGAGGTATCTTTAGGGTAAGTTGAGGAATTCCCTCCTTAGATCAGGAATCTTCTCCTAAGATCATGGTTGAACCAGGAATTCGAATGCAACTGCCTTCCAAACTCGAAAGATCTTCCCCTTATTCTCCTCAATAGATCAATTGTTGCCTAGATTAGATAGCGCTCCCTCAAAAGGGGCATCAGGGCGCTATAGCGCTCCCTGGTAGGCTCAAGGGGGGCACCTACGCTCTAAAAATATATAGTGCTCCCTTAGAAGGGCTATTTGGTGCTATAACACTCCTTATCACCTTATAGGGGAGCGCCAGTGCTCCTAAGGGTGATGTAGGGGAGCGCTCTCTCCCAAAACCTTAAATTAAATGCTCCTTTCAGGTGGCAAGAGGTTCTTATCTCTAGTTAGCCATTCCTCTTTCTTCAAATCAAGTGTTTTAGGAATTTTAAGTGTCTCCTTAATGTCTTCATCATGGAAGTATGCTTTGCTTGATACTTGCGACACTTATCGAAGCGAGTAATGTTGATGTGTAACAATGCCCCCACTTTTTTCCTCTAAGGTGAGGATGATGTTGAATTCTCCCCCCAATATTCATTGATCTTGACCCCAAAGAGTGTTGATGTAGGCCAAACTATTGATGAATTGTTATTTTCCTAGGTTAAGCTAAGGACCATAAACATTTGTTATGACGCCTTCTTTACTTGATCCTATGACTTTGTACTTAGTTGTAAGCATTCCCACAATTGAGAAGGAAGGTTCTAGGACAATGGTGGTTGGATTCCAGAGAATGGCTAGTCCTATAGCTGCCCCTTTAGAGTTAGTATAGGTGATGTTGCAATGCCTCCAGCACCTTTTGAAGGTTTTCTCTGTGGTACTACCTGCACTTTTTGTTTCCTGAATTAGTAACATATCTGGATTTTCTGATTTAATACAGTTTCGAAGAAACCTTTTCTTGGATCTTCCATTGAGACCTCTAATGTTCCAAGTGATGATATTCATCATAATTAACTGTGGGGGGTGGAAAAAGCCTTCCTAGAGGCGTTGTATTTTCCCTGAGTTGATCATGAAATTACCTACCTCTTTGATTAGTTTTTGTGTCATCTTTTGACCCCTTCTCTTGCATTCTTTTGGGTTTCTCTTGGGATCTGGGCCGGGCTCCAGTTGTACACCAAGTCGTGAGGTGTCTCCTGTCGTGGAGACAATGAGGACTTTATGGACTTTTCTGAGTTGTTCTACCAGAATGGATTGTAGTTCTTTTCGGTTGAAGGCATCCTCTAGCTCATTTAGGTCAATTTCTTCAAGTTCCTTTTCATTTATCTATATTACGATGTTGCCATCCTCTTGGTCTGGGATTGTTGTTGTTTTAGCATAATTTTGGGGGTTATGTCCTGGGATCTTCTCTAAGACTAGCTCAAGGGTTCGCTTGTCCTTTATATTACCCTTACCCTATTCCTTCATTATTTGGGGGTTTTCCACCTCCTCTGTGTCCGGTAACTTGCTGAGAGCATCAAAGGAAATTTTGGTCGGATTTTTTTGTTTCTCGTCGGCGCTACTTTTTTTGTTGTGTAATTTTTGTGCCCTTGCATCTAAGTGAACCCATCTTGTTTTTTTTCCTCTGTTGTTGGTTGCGTTGGTGCATTGAGAGGGCAGTCCCTTAACAGATGCCCATGTTCATAGAATTTCCGGCACCAGAAGGGGATGTGCTCATAG
The DNA here is from genome assembly GCA_009831015.1 of Picea engelmannii. NCBI lineage: Eukaryota > Viridiplantae > Streptophyta > Pinopsida > Pinales > Pinaceae > Picea > Picea engelmannii. Next base: position 675,100 of record ML776783.1, on the reverse strand, counting down.
TCTATGGTATGTGTCCAATCTTCATCTTGATATTCTATGGTGACTGATACTAGGAGGTATTTCGAGATATTCATGTAGACACAAATTCGAGCATAGGAAGTGTATTTTATCTTCTTCGTGGCATCAGAAGATTTGACATATCTTCCTAGCGTGTTTCCAATTCCTATTAAGATTTCCTCTAGCCAGAACTCCTAGGGTAGGGAATACCATAGGATCTAGACTGGGGTGCAGGAAAATTCCTCCTTCTTCGGGATAAATCGATCTATCCAGAAGCGTAGATAAAGCCTCGCTGAGTTGAAGAAATATGGACCATTCTCAAAAACCGTGTCCTTGTCCTCCAAGCTCTAGAATATGATTGTGAAGAAGCATTTGGAGCTTATTTGCAGTTCATAGTCCCCTTTCAGGTTCCACTAGTGTTTGATCCATTTTATGAGATCCCTCTCTGAAGACTAGATCCCTAAAAAAATTCCAATCAAGGCATGGTATTTCAAGAACTGCATGTGTTCTCTTATCCTTGTATATTTTATTACATATTTCGGTGTTGTTGGTGCTTGTGGTATGCATTTACTTGGTACCCAATTCCAAGATGCCTTTGTATGCGACAACTCGGCTTCCATATCCATGTTTTTTTTATTACTCTGGTATTCTTGTAGCAAGTGCTCTCTGAGGTGCAACAGTGGTTCAAAGAAGGGTCTCCTAGCTCCGACGCCACCCATCTTGTTAGCTGTCGTGTTCTGGTATGAGGGGTGTTTCACCCCTCTGTCTGAAGTCATACTGTGCAGACAATACCAGCCAGAAATATGGGTTCAGTCCAGTAGTGTTTGGTGCATAGGGAAGGGTTGACGCTGTCGTAGGTAGCACATGCATTGTGCAGAAACTCTACGCTGAGAAAACCCTAGCCGCCGAAAATATCCGTCCCTTACTATAACAAATATTATTTATGAGATCGAATCTTAAATAATGAGTCATTACCACAATTAATAGGATACATAGAAATATCTAAAAGTCTCAATGAATGAAATTGGGTTAGTCATTTTAACCAAATCAATCTTAATATTACATACCTTTACAAGAAATAATAGTATAAATATCTTATCATCACATGCCCTTACTACAACTAATAATACATGTAGAAATATTTAATTCTTCTAACTAACGAGTTTGTATGAACCATTGTAACCAATCCATCCTTATCATCATATGTCACTTCGACCACTAACAGTAAAAATACCTTATCCCCTTACCACAACTAATAGTACACATGAAAATATTTAATATTCCCTACTACTTAAATACATGCACATTAGTTGACATATAGAGCTACCATAATCACTCTTTGTGTCCTTTTAATTTCACCTTCTTCATCATTTTCTAGCTTGATAATGTTCACTTCATAATTCTAAATAAAACAAAACCTCCACCAACAACATTCACTTCACTTCATAATACATAAGAGTACGAATATCTCCTCACCACATTTTTTATTACATTAAATAGGATGGAGATATTTAAGAGTTTCCACTACTATTTTCTTAGTATACATGTACTCACTCCATTGGTGATGAGAGAAACTTTATCTTATTCTTTACAAACTTTCTCACAAAATATTATTCATGAGATTGAATCTTAAATAATGAGCCTTTACCACAATTAATAATAGGATACATAGAAATATTTAATAGTCTCAGTGAATGAGTTTGAGTTATCCATTTGAACCAACCACATTTTAATATTATATACCCTTACAACAAATAATAGTAAAAATATCTTATCATCACATGTTCTTATGAAACAACCCTCCCGTTTAGTTACGACAACAAGCCTCTCATAGCAAGGCACAATTTTTATTTTTATTTTTGTGCATGTGTAGAAGGGTGATAAAAAAATTACTCTACGTCACAACCCAATGAAGAACATGACGCATGCAATCACGTGACCACAACATAATGACCAAGAAGCACATCAAGCACCTAGAAGCAATGTACGACAATCAACCAACGAAAAATAAGAATGACTACCCGCCCATTTGAACTCCAAGACCAATATACACATGATGTCAAGGATTGGGCATACTAGGGATATTTTTCATGGTCCAATCCATGGTTAGGGATACAAACCAACTCTAAGGTCTTCTGTTAGAAGGGTGCAAAAACCCTCACCCACGTCCTCAAGGGGACAGAACTTGGGGTTGATCCAACACTCAACTGTTGTACTAGTTGGGAAAGTGGGAACCGTGGGTGCATGAATGCACCAAGGGTCCTTCCCAACCTTGAGGAAAATAAAAAGGCAGGGCACACCAAGGTTGGGATGCACCGGTCCCAAGGGATGTGATGGTTGACGAGTGTACAGGTTCGCTAGGGTGCATGGGTCCGTGAAGGTGCGCACCGATTCATTTGGGTTCTTTGGTCTGCGGAGGGATGCAAGACACACAAAGGACATGATGGTTTGTGATGAAGACATTTGGAGCCCATATAGGAGAACAAGGCTGCACAACCCACGAAGGTACATTTGAACAACAAGTGATAGTCTTCCTCCTTTTGTGCTTAAGGTAAGTATTGAATATGGTATGAAAATGTTTCTTCATTAGTGTGCAAAAATTTCTATATCATAAATAAGGAAAGATGGATGAGTTTGGTCATATGTTGATTTCCATTTGTAGTTAGAGTACAAAATTGATGGTGTTATGGCTTGTGACATAAATAGATGGTTAATTTAATTGTTCCATAAAGTAGTTTAAATTCATGTACAATCTTTTTGTGTTATTTTTTTTTTTATTGCTGGTGTAAAAGTGAATGATTTCCTTTAATTATTATATAACAACAATGATGTTCAAATATTAACAGGAAGTGGACTTTTTGAGTGTCATTCTATGTAATAATCAAGTTAATGATGACTCTTAAAGATATAACAAGTACATGGTGTAATTTAAAATAGCGTGAATTACAAAATTTCAAAATTCACTCATCTATTTGAAATTTTGTGAAGGATATCTTCAAATTTTGGTTGATTGGAATTGCCAGAATTAATTTAATTTAGTGTATTTACTTGCATTAATAAACATTCTCGAAATCTTTTTCCACAATAAACGAATAAGAAAATGTTAATATAAGTATCGAATGCTATGTGAAAATGTTTCAAGAATCATTTGAATTCATACAAGTTTTTGTTTGACATAGTTGTATCATTAATACGATATCGTTTTGACAGAGTTGTACCAAAATTAAATTATAGGAGTTCTGGAAATTATATGAGTTCATTGACAGAGGGGTATCATTATTACCAAAGTAAAAATTTAGGATTTCTGGAAATTAAATGGTAACTGCCAAACTTGAAAACGGTCACTACGAAGGAAGGCAGGAGACATCAAGCAATGAAAACACAGATTATAAGCACGATTTTCATGATGACCAGCAAACATTTACTCAGGAAAACGAACATTTGTGGGCGTTCACAGCATTACACTAGTCATGTTTTAAATAGCACATCGTGGCCATTAACAGCAATACGCAATCACCAATTAACAGGTAAAATCATGGTCAATAACAGAGGAACTCATGCATGAAATTGACAGCAGCCGTTCACATTTACAGGAAATACTCACCTTATTCAATTGCAATTCATGGTAGCACAGGATGAGGGTCTTCTTAAACCTTCGGGGCGATGAACCTGGGCGAAGGTAGGGATGCAAAGAACACTCCTCCTGCGATTTCGTGGTGAGCTACCGCACAGTCATATTAAAATTTAAAACTAAATTGTGGGAAATATTTACACAGTCATCCCACCCTACTAATGCCGAGAAGACATCACACATTCGAGACATGGTTCAACGCAGTCGGGGAAAAAAAATTCGTGAGCAAGGGCGTAGTGCTTAAATTCTCCAATCAAATTGTTGTCTGCTGTATAAAATTTTCGCTATCTCTGGAATTGTATTTGATGTAAATTAGATATAATTTACAGTGAACAAATTGGATATAAATTACTGCATATAAAAGTTTCACTATCTTTCATTCACATTAGAAATAATTTTCAGTAAATACATTCGCATTTCGAAGCATAAACGCAGGCTATTATTATCCATCAAGCATGAACAAAAGCAGAGGAAACCTTTTTACATCTATTACATCCTGACCATCATGGAGGTGATATTCTACATCCATACATATCCACAATTGCAGGGGTATTATGTTACATCTTTCATATAATTACCAATGCTGGAGTAATAAAAACAAGTCAATTTAACAAGAACCAGAACGCAGAACAGAGTTAATATTTTTACATCTCAGGGTACCGATATAAAAGGGGGACAACCGTAAGAGAACACCAGGGTCATAAGGATAACTTGTCGAAAGGATCGCAAGGATTCTATCAGTTAAGGCGCAGAGAAATAACAACAAGGAAGCAAGATAGACCACACGCAGAGGCCATACTGGAAGGTGCAAGTCAAACAATCAGCCAAGGACAACAACAAAGGTAGATGGAGGGGTTCATCCTTCACTTCACCATCCTCGCACAGAAAAGAAGGGTGTTGAGATCCATAGGTCTTTTAATGCTAAGGCAACGATCGTAGATCAAACTCCTGGTCGACTACTCAGGCGAGGACTGGCGTGCTAGGGACGAAAGATAAACAACCTCAAGGTCGCAATCAACACCACAGGGTGGTCATGACATGAAGGAAACGAAGGTCATGGGAAATCAATCAACCAAAGAATCAACTAGGCTATAAAAATTTCAATCATGAAACTAGACAATCAGTTTACCTACCCAAACACATGCAGATCTAAATCATAAATCATACAACATTCTATCATTCAACGAAGAAGTGTACCATTTCTTGTTCGCCTTCTCTGAGTGTCATCCACGCGCTCCGTGCCACTCCCGCTCGCCGACCGTCCAGACTACACCGATACCTCCCAGCCAATGCTAGGGGTACTCTTCTTCCCCCTTAGCCCCCCAAGATGCAAAGGGGACACACACACTATCTAGAGGTTTCGTCTAGCTCTCAGCTCGTCTCGCAAGGCCGAGCTACCACTCCTCCCCGAGCTGGGTATCCCAACTCCCATAAGTAAATCAGTCAAGTCGATATTTCTGCAACGTAATGTTACGCAAACAGAACCTCCTTCATCCTTCTCCTTCCTTTATTTTATAGAGTTTCAAACTTCCTTCCTTTCCTAAAATCTCATTTAATTAAAGTTTTAAAAATAATTTCCTAAAATTTCATCTCCGTACAAGTGTCCCCCATCCCCGACATTCCTCGAAAAATTAATTTCTTTAATTAAGTAATTATCTTTATTTCCCTCACCCACCTAGAGTTACTCCTAGAATCACTCCTAGGTGTCCCTAGATTCCCTTACAGGTTTTAAAGTCTTTCCCTATTATGAAATTGCTAATTCAGTTTAAAATTAGAAAGCTCTTAAATGTAGATTATTTACTAAGTTGACTTCCCGCTTTTTCCCTTAAGTTCCCCTTTCTCCTTTTTATGTTACCTCTTTTCCCTAGTTTCCTATTTTTTGATTTTCCCTCTTTCCCCTTTTACTTAGAACTCAAAAAGGTAGGTGTGGAATTTAACCTCTTTCCCTTTTATCATTAATTTAGTATCTTCTTAAATTATCAAAAGATAAAATCATTAATTCCCTCTTTACATTTTATATCCATAGATTTTATTTCTTATGAATAATTTAATTTCTTACTCCCTTCATGCTACAAAATTTTATGAAGATCATAATTATTATTTAAATGGTTTTTATTTTATTTTATTTTATTTTATCTATTTATTTATTTTATTTTATTATTATTATTATTTTTAAAAAGAAGACAAAATTTTACCCCTAGCGAAATTTTAGACTTAGAACTTAGATTTTACGCTGGGTGACATTTAATTAGGGAAATTGTTTCAAAATTTCTTAACATGTTATTTGTCTTAGGGCCATCTAGGTTCATCCCTCTATCATCATCAATGCGACGTGCCCTTCAGGATGCACTAGGTGCTCCAAGGGTGCCACTTGCCTCATCTGTTCTTTTGCGTGACGTGCCCTTCAGGATGCACTACATGCTCCAAGGGTTCCACTCGCTTCTTGACTAATTGGTAGACATCAATAACCCCTAGAGTCAATACTCCGCCAGGTGAACTTGTGGGAGACTAAGGGCCTCTAAGGAATAAGTCCACAGTCTTATTGCGCACCCCTTAGAATCATTGTGAGCGACTGTCGCAGTCTTCCCTCACGACATCGTGGGTCCTCTCGAACTAGGTAATCGTTAACCTACAGTTTGAGCCACGACGGGAGTGCTAGTAGGTTGTGGCAGGGCTGTTGTCCACACCTCTCCCTCAACCTCTCTGGTAGTCGTGTGTGACCCCTTTTCTCCATATGTAAGTCTGGTCGGTAAGCTATCGTCAGCCTGCATCATCAACAAATCATGTTAGAACATATCCACATCATATCATCTAGTTAGATGCACTAATATCATAGTAAAACAATCAAACCCCAAAGGCACACTCCTTGACTCGATCCAGAGGCCAAGGGGTTCCATCGATGCCTCTGCATCCTCAAGGTCTAAAACCCTGCACACTCAGTAAAACCGAGTCAATAGCACCTGTCTATGTCAAAGCGGTAAAACAACATGGCATCATCCCATAACGCCTCATAATCAAAATCAAACGTTTTAATAGCATAATAATCTGGATCACTTGCGAGCAAGTGTCCTCCAATAATAAGTTTTCTCAGTGCGCCAGAGCGGGATGTTACATCTTACTACAACTAATACCCTTACAAATAGTAGTACAAATACATCATCATCACATGCCCTTACTACAACTAATAGTATATATAGAAATATTTAATGATCCCAACTAATGAGTCTATATGAACCATTATAACCAATTCCACCTTATCATCGTATGCCATTTCTATCACTAATAATATAAATACATTATCTATTTACCATAACTAATAGTACACATGGAAATATTCAATACTCTCAATTACTTAAATACATGCATATTAGTTGACATGTAAAGATACTATTATCACTCTTTGTTTACTAATTTCACCTTTGTCATTTTCTTCATTATTTTCCAACTTGATAATAATATTCACTTCATAACTCTAAATAAAACAAATCTTCTCAACAACATTCACTTTTCATAATTCAAAATAAATAAATAAAATCCAACATTCACTTTTCATAATTCAAAAAAAAATAAAAAATCCCTTTCTATTTTTATATAGAGATAGGTTGTTCACACTCTAATTCAAACAAATCTTCAAACAAATCTCACTTCATAATTTAAGGTCAGAATTCCACTTTCACATGGTCGCAATTTTTTTATATCTCAAATCCAAAAAAATCTCTTTCACTTCACATGGCATTAAGATTTAAAAAAAAAAACGAATAAAATAAGAAACCTTCATTTGCACATGATGGAAATCTCATCATCCACTATATGAAGTTTGTAAGATGTTTATTAATTATATAGATGAAATGAAAACATTTTTAGTAATTTTCCAAAAATATTAATTAAATAATATTTTATCATGGTTGAACTAAATTAAATAGAAAAAAATATAATATTTTGATTTATTTTTTTTAATAGTTTTAGTAATTATGTATTTTTTTTTAATTCAATTAAATAAATGAAAATTATACAAAATTAAAAAATTATGAAATTGTTGATATCTTACGTATAATAAAAAAATTTAATTTCAATTAATTTTATTTTTAATATGAATAAAATTATAATAATAATAATAACAATAATATCATATAGTAACCATGTATTTTACTTCTTTTATAATAATTTTATTACCCCTCAACATCTCCTCATTTTTCATTACTATTTGCTTAAAAATACATGTAAACATGTTATTGGTGATGAGGAAAACCTTATCTTATCTTGCATGAAATTTTATCACACATATTATTCATGAGATCCACTCCCAAATAATGAGCCTTTACCACAACTAATAGTATACATAGAAATATTTAATAGTCCCAAAGATTAACCATTTTAACCAATCTCACCTTACTATCACATACCCTTACAACAAATAATATTACAAATACCTTATCATCACATGTCCTTACTATAATTAATACTACACATAGAAATATTGAATGCTCCCAACCAATGAGTTTTTATGACCCATTGTAACCAACCCCACCTTATCATCATATGTCACTTCAACCACTAGTAATACAAATATCTTATCCCCTTACCACAACTAATAGTACACATGTAAATCCCCCGTATGGGGTGACAGCTGGAGTAAACGTGACATTTGGCTTCAACTTAAGTCAAGGTTTAAATGCGAGAGGCCATCCATTTAACACCAGCCCTACGGATGCAGGATAGCCATTATCGCTCTGCGAGGAGAGGACTCTTCGAGCGAGCGAGCATTTACGAATTCGGCGAGTGCAATGGTAAATGCGGTCATAAGGATTTGTGTTCGGATTATTGGTTTTTTAGTGTTTCACCCATGGTTCTGCTCTGGGTTTGGAGACGCTGGTGTTGCTCAGAGCTCCTTGTGCCCTGGTACACCATTCTTCTGTGGAGAATCGTTGTTGGTGACTTCGTTCTCAATTGGCTTCAGCCTGTGCGCATTTCTAGGAGAAAGCTCAGCAACATGCCAAGGAAAAGGGGTGTTCCACGACGTGGCTCGACTTGGTATGCCCGTAAGGAACAGCGACAGCGCAGGGAGCAAATCGAACGCGCTCTGGTCATGGCCACTTCGATGCTGAGACAAAAGGCTCGAGACGAGGAGAAGGCTCTGCTCTCTACCATCACAGAGAAGGAAATTGGCTGTAGCAATCTGGGAACTGTCAAATTGGAGGACAGTGCGGAGCAACTGTACCCGAAATGCATTGTCGAGGAGGACCTAACGTTGGAGGACCTGTCGACCATGGAAGCGCCAAGCGACAGAGTGAAGTCTGGCAGTGGGGATGGAAATCACACTTTCAGGATGGATGTCGAATTTCCTGGTTGTATTGTTGAGGAAGAGGCTCCTTGGCAGAGCATGGAGACATCGTTTGATGTTGGAGGTGCGCAGGGTGACAAGAAGCAAATGGAGGACAGGAGCGGTGGGCAGGATGACGAGAAGTACAGCGCGCCCATCGATGGTGGTGACATGCATGGTTTTCTCTCCCGCGAGGAGCACCTGTCCCTGGTGTTTGAGCTCTGAGGCCACATGGCTGACCTGGAGCATCGTGCACTCATCATGGGACAACGCCTAGACGTGTTGTTCGATGCCCATTCTGGCGCTCCAACACGGCGCAAGTGTCCACTCTGTGCGTAGTCTTTCGCCATCCCGGCTGGCTCCACGTGGAAGACCAACGAAGATGACAGGTCACCAATCACCTAGGATTTTCATGTTTTATGGTTTTAGCTTTATGTTACTGTTTTATATTCCACTAGACTTTAGGCACCTGTCCTGGTTTCCTTCGGGCAGGACAGGTGCCAATAGATCATAGTTGTGTTTGCCATGTCTCTATGCTAGTTTCCGGTTTCCAGCAGCATTTTGGACGCTCTAGACTCTTGACCATGTACACTCTGTTACAGATTTTTGATAATATATCATAGCAGGATCCTCCCCTTTTTTATTTAAAAAAAAAAATAGTACACATGTAAATCTTTAATACTTCCAACTACTTGAATGCATGCATATTAACTGACATGTAAAGATACCATAATCACTCTTTGTGTCCATCCAATTTCACCTTCATCATTTTCATCTTGATAATTTTTACGGAACATAATTGTAAATAAAACAAATCCTCCACCAACAACATTCACTTCATAAATTAAAATAAAAATAAAAATCCCTTTTTATTTTATATGAAGGAAAGTTTTTCACACACTAATTCAAACTAATCTCACTTTATAACTCAAAGTAAAAAAAAAAAATCTTTCCACTTCACATGATCAAAAGTTTTTATAACTCAAATCCAAAGAAATCCCTTCCACTTCACATAGCATTAAGTTTTTTAACAAAATAAAATAAAATAAACCTCCACTTGTACATTGTGGCAAATTCATCATCCAATATTTTGTAAAATATTTAGTAAGTATATAGATGAGATGAAAATATTTATTAAGTATATAGATGAGATGAAAACTGGCAAATTCATCATCCAATATTTTGTAAAATATTTATTAAGTATATAGATGAGATGAAAATATTTATTAAGTATATAGATGAGATGAAAACACTTTTAGTATTTTTCTCTATTTTTTATTGTGAAAAATATTAATTAAATAATTTTATTATCATATTCATCATCCAATACTTTGTAAAATATTTATTAATTAAATAGATGAGATGAAAACACTTTTAGTATTTTTTTAATTTTTTTTTGTCAAAAATATTAATCAAATAATTTTATTATCATGGTTGAATTTAATTATATAAAGAAAAATATAATATTTTGATTTGATATTTTTAATGATGTTATTGATTATGTAACTTCTTTTTTCATTCAATAAAATAATAAGTGAAAATTATATACTAAATTTTAAGTTAAAATTTTATAAATTTTATTTTTTTAATAAAATTGTATATATGAAATTTATAAATGGTGTAATCTTAATTTCATAAGAGTAAAAGATTTTAAAATTGTTGATATTTTATTTATAATACAAATTTCCAATTTCAATGTATTTCATATTTTTTTTTTTGTTAATAGGGAATTTCCAATTTCAATGTATTTCATATTAATTTTTTGGCAACTGTAATAGGGGAGTGTTTTAAGAGTACATTAAAGGGGGAATTGAAGCTTGTCCAAGGGTGAAAAAATCCTCACATTCTGTCAATCCGGGAATTGAAGCTTGTCCAAGGGTGAAAAAATCCTCACATTCTACCATTGGATTCAATCCATTTGGGAAATATATTTCATAATTAAGTTTAACAAAATAATAATAACAACAACAACAATAATAAATAATACACTAACCATGTATCTTACTTATTTTATAATAATCTCATTACCTAGTGACCAAGCCACTACTATTTGCTTACCATACATGTACTCATGACATTAGTGATGAGAGCAACTTTATATTACCCTTTAGGAAACTTCCTCACAACTATTATTTGAATATAATTTCACAAATATTATTCATGAAATTGACTCTCAAACAATGAGCCATTGCCACAACTAATAGTACACATAGAAATATTTAATACTCCCAACAAATGAGTTTGGGTTAGCCTTTTTAACCAATCCCACCTTACTATACCCTTACAACACATAATAGTACAAATACATTATCATCATGTGCCCTTACTACAACTAATAGTACACATAGAAATATTTGATGATCCCACCTAATGAGTTTGTATGAGCCATTGTAACCAACCCCACCTTACCATCATCTTGTTGATGATTGTAGCTACGTGAGACATTCTCCAACACACAAACCTGAGAGAGAGCCCCTAAGAGGGGTATGTGGTTCCTATATGAGATAGAGTTGGAATGTAGAGATGGCCTCCTCCTTACAGAGAGTTGAGAATAACTCCAGATGATTCTCCTATGTAACGCAGTGAGAAAGGAGATCCGCAGAGTTGGATGTGCCTGTGGTTGAGCATAAAGTGAATGTGTGAAATCCCAAAGTGTTGGGTGCATCGTCATGAGACAGAAATGAAGATGATGTATTAGCCTCCTCTGACCAGATATTTGATGAGAAAATCCATATGAATCTCATGTGTAATGCAGTGAGAAAGAAGATCTGTTGAGTGGATGTGCCTGTGGACGAGCACAGGTGAATGTGATCCTAGTGGATGAGCACTAGTGCGAGTGGTTCTTATTTGTAATGTAGTGAGCCAGAGATATGGACATCCCTATGGATGTGTCCCTAGTGGATGGGCAATAGTGGATGCATGAGATCCCTTGCTATATTGTTCAAGAGTCAGACTTGCCTGTAACCCTAATTTTTATGTAAAGGGTACAGGTCAGCCCCACCTTAATGTAATTGATAATTAATGTAAAAAGATAATTAATCTGGTTAATATTAATTATATTATGAGATGGAGAGGTCAGCCCTGTTGTGCCAATAGACACTTATGTTGACAGGTTAAGTCTAATATAAGTAAATGTAAATTCCCCATTGAGGAATCATATCTTTTGTGTGAGTTTGGAAATTTCAGCAAGTACATCCTCTTGGGAAAAGTGCGCACCTCTCTTGGGTGATAGTATTCTAGGGTTTGGAAGCACCCTCTTTTGTGCTAGGTTTTCTTGGTGGTGAAGGTATTTCTCTTGAAGAATACAACAAAGGATTTGACTAGGTTTTCTTCCCTTGTTGAGAAGGGTTTCTGAGGATACTTCTTGTATTCTTGTGCATGGTGTTTATTCTCGTGATCTTGGTTGTTGAAACATAATACGTTATGGTTTAAGTAAAAGGATAAAAATGGAATGAACTTCATGCTTAACCTTAGCTATTGAAAAATCAACATGGTATCAGAGAATAGGTCTTGAAGAACCCCTGCACAAGCATTCAAAAAGATAAACTGTCCTCCTTCTGTAGTTCTATATGACCTCTAAGGTTTTTGCAGAAATTTGTACGACCCTCACTTTATCAACATTTTCACCCCTCTACAAGTGGATGTTGGAGCTAAAACTTGGACCAAGTTGTATGGACCTCCTCATTGCATCTCCAAATAAATTCAAAATAAAATTCTGAAGATTTTGAGTTTTAGGCCCTAGGGTTTCTAGGGTGCCGAGATTTTCTGTAGAATCATCATCTTAGGATTTATGCAACTTCTTGAAGAAAAGTTTTCAACTCAACAAGAATTCCTATGACACTCTCAAATTTGATTGTTGGCATTCATAATCCCAAAAAAATCCAATGTTACTAATCCAACCTAATCATTAGGTTTTATAAATCTAGTTGGCGAGAGTTTGAAGAATCTGAACAAATGAAGAACATAAATTTAGTAGAATATAGTCTTGATAGAGAAAGCAACTTCAGCTCTTGGAAATCAAGGCTTCAGGTCACCCTTCAAGAATATTAACTTTTGGATGTGGTAACTAAAACTTTACCAAATATAACTACCAATGAAGAGAAGAATATAAGAAAGGAAGAAGATGTCAAAGAAAGAAAATTAATCATATAATCAGTAAGAGATCATCTCTTACCTCGTATTTCCAGCCTGAAGACAACTTATGAAATGTATGAAGCATTAAAATAAATGTTTGAAAGTGATAACACCCTCAGATCTCTTACCTTGAATATCCAACTTCAAAGTACCAAGATGAAAAAAGGTGACACAGTTGTTATATTCTTTATGAAGATATCAGAGATTAAAGAACAACTAGAATCCATTGGAGAAATCATGTTTTATAGAGAACTTGTCTTATCCACTCTCAACAAACTTCCAAAACATTGGGAGCCTTTTCTTCAAAGTATCAGTGGAAGAGGAAGTCTACCAACCTTTGATAGTCTATGGAAAGATTGTACTCAAGAAGAACTTAGACTTTAAATAGAGGAATGGAAGACTCCCCAGAAGAAAATCATGCTCTTGCACTTCATACAAAGAAAGGAAGAATATTCAAAAGAAACTTTAGACAAACATTCGAAGATGAAAAATATTCATCAAACCCAGGTTATAATCAGAGAAGAGATGTTTCAGAAATTCAATGCTTCAGATGTGACAAATATGGGCAATATGCAAGAATTTGTCCAACCAGGAAGAAGAGAAGACAATATGATTCTACCGCTAACATTGATCCAAATCCACCTCAAAATAATGAAGATAAGAGAGAGGAGAAGCACTTCCTCTAAATTAAACATGACTACAAACCCAGGTAAATCAATTGATCTCTAATTTTATAGTTGATTGCATTCTTAATAAATAAAGGGTATTATCCCTAGTATGGGAGCCCTCAATTACTTGGACCATTATTCCTAGTACAGGATTCCAAACCTTATTTGATTGATTATCATGTTGGAGAATAAGACATAAAAGAACTAACAAGCAATAAAAGAAGATTGCCTTCCTTCAAACTTCAGAGAGAGTTACTTGACTCAGAGGGAGTCAAAACAAAATTAAAGGAAGAAAGAGTTATTATCCTCAACAGTTCAGAGGAAAATAGACAGTATTCTAGCAAATTCATCTACTCTAGTTGATATGACCAGAGATATTAAAGTAGGGCATAAAAGGCATGCCCAGGGTCGGAAAAAATATTCTAGAAGACAGAGAAACATACAAGTCCCTCAAAGGACACCTTGAGAAAGAAAAAGAGTTTTTTTTTTCAAAACTACCCTTCAGTCATAAGCCACTTGATTTATTCTAAACCTCCTTGAAGAAGCAACAAGAGAACAAGTATGGAAAGATACCATAACAGAAGAATACCAGTATATCTTAAAGAATGATGTATAAGATAGTGTTCAGAGACCAGAAGGGAAGTCTGTGGTGACTTCCAAGTGTATCTATAAGATCAGACATGCAACTGATGGAAGTTTCAAGATATACAAGGCAAGATATATCACCAGAATATTCTCACAAACAGAGGGATTTTTCTATGATGTGACACTTCATCCAATAAGCCCGATACACTTCCATTTGTACTACCATCCTTGAGTTGGAAACTATATCAGATGGATGGATTCTTGATGAGTTTGGGTTTCAACAAGAGTGTTGTTGATCCAAACCTATATTATAATTACAGTGTTGGTGACGAGAGCCTGATTTTGATGACTTATTCAAAAATCCTTATTGTTGGATACAAGTAAGCCTTGACTTCTGATGAAGGATCTAAGTACGATGCACTTCTTATTGGAAGTATGACAAAGAACCAATGAGATTTTTCCTAAGCCAAGGGAAATATACAATGGGAATATTAATGTAGTCTAGTATGACAGAATGCAAAACCACCGTGATGGATTTGAAGAAAAATGAATGATGGCAATTCAGACAAGATTGATCTACAACTGATTGGATTATTGATGTATCTGGTTAAAACCAGACCTAATTCATGTTATGCAGTGAATATGCTTAGTCAATGCATGAGGCAACTAAGACAAATTCACAGGATAACAGTAAATCATGTATTGAGATACACACGAGGCACAGTTACATATGGCATGAGATATGCCTCCAATTGTGAAAATGAGTTTGCATGGATATGCCTATACAGATTGAGCAGAGAGTACAGTGGACCATAAGAGCACATCTGGTTATTTTCTAACCATGAATATTGTCATGATTTCCTGATGCAGTAGGAAACAAAACTATGTGGCCTTGAGTACCACAGAAGCAGAGTATGTAGCATCGAGTGTGTGAAGCAATATGGATTCACAATCTTCTGACAGATTTACTTGATCATGAGATGGATCCTATGATGATAAATAGAGTTGTATGTAAATCTCTTTGAGAACACGGTGTTTCATGATAGATTGAAACACATTGAGATCAAATATCATTATATCAGAGACACGATGCAGAGGAAAATAAGTACACATGCAGTAACTTCCTACACATGAGCAGATTGCAGACATATTCACCAAATTAACTTGGTGAAGGATACCTCCCTATTTGAGAGGGAGTGTTGATAACTACAGCCAAGACAAAGTTCAAAGTACATATGTGTGAGACTTGGCATGATGAAGAATGTCTCTCTAGCTGAGAGGGATTTTTGATGATTGCAGCTATATGAGACATTCTCCAAGACACAAACCTGAGAGAGAGCCCCTGAGAGGGGTGTGTGCTTCCTATCTGAGACAGAGTTGGAACGTATAGATCGCCTCCTCCTTACAGAGAGTGGATAAGAACTCCATATCATTCTCATGTGTAATGCAGTGAGAAAGGAGATCTACAGAGTTGGGCGTGCCTGTCGCTGAGCACAAGGTGAACGTGTGAAATCCCAAAGTGTTGGGTGCATATTCATGAGACCAAAATGAAGATGATTTATTAGCCTCCTCTGAGTAGAGAGTTGATCAAAAACTTCAGATGACTCTCCTATGTATTGCAGTGGGAAAGAAGATCTGTTGAGTGGACGTTCATGTGGACGAGCACAAGTCAATGTGATCCTAGTGGCTGAGCACTAGTGAGAGTGGTTCTTATGTGTAATGCAATGAGCCAGAGATATGGGCATCCCTATGGATGTGTCCCTAGTGGTTAAGCACTAGTGGGTGTATGAGATCCCTTGCTATATTGTTCAAGAGTCAAAATTTCTTGGAATCCTAATTGTAATGTAAATGGTACAGGTCGGCCCCACCTTAATGTAATCGATAATTAATGTAAAGGATAATTAATCTGGTTAATATTAATTATATTCTGAGATAGAGAGGTCGAACCTATTTTGCCAATAGACACTTATGTTGATAGGTCAATTCTAATATAACTAAAGGTAAATTCCCAATTGAGGAATCATATCTTTTTTGTGAGTTTGGAAATTTTAGCAAGTACATCTTCTTGGGAAAAGTACACACCTCTCTTGGGCGCTAGTCTTCTAGGGTTTTCAAGAACCCTCTTTTGTGCTAGGTTTTATCTGTGGTGAAGGTCTTTCTCTTGAAGAATATAGCAAAGGATTTGGCTGGGTTTTCTTCCTTTGTTAAGAAGGGTTTCCCAGGATACTTGTGTTCTTGTGCATGGTGTTTCTTCTTGTTATCTTGGTTGCTAGAACATAATAGGTTATGGTTTAAGTAAAAGGATAAAATGGGAATGAACTTCATGCTTAACCTTAGCTATTGAAAAATCAACACATCTATCACTTCAAAGGCTAATAGTACAAATACCTTATCCCTCTTACCACAACTAATACTACACATAGAAATATTTAATAATCCCAACTACTTAAATACATGCATATTAATTGATATATAAAGCTACTATAATCACTTTTTTGTCATTCTAACTTCACCTTCATCATTTTTCATCTTTTGTTCACTTCATAACACTAAATAAAATAAATCCTCCACCAACAACATTCACTTCATAATTCAAAATCAAAATAATCCCCTTTCTTCTTGTATATAGAAGTAGGTTTTTCACAATGATTCAAACAAATCTTCAAAATAATCTCACTTCATCACTCAAAGTAAAAACTTCCACTTTCACATAGTGGCAAGCTCATCTTCTAGTATATAAAATTTGTAAAACATTTATTAATTATATATGAGATGAAAACACTTTCAATATTTTTTATTTTTTTCAAAAATATTAATTAGTTTTTTTTTTTTTATCATTGTTAAATTTAATTAAATAAAGAAAAAATATAATATTTTGATTTGATATTTTTCAATAGTTTGATTGATTATGTTATATAATTTTTTTTCATGAATTAATAATTAAGTAAGTGAAATTATATAATAAATTTTAAATTAAAACTTTATCAATTTTATTTTTTTATTAAAAGTGAATATATGAGATTTATAAATGATATAATCTTAATTTTAAAAGAGTAAAATATTTTGAAATTGTTGATATCTTATTGATAATAATAATTTTCAATTTCAATGAATTTCATATTTAAATTGAGCAAAATTCATAATGATAATAATAAAACCATATAGGCCCCCGGGGGCAGCTCAATTGGCAAGTGCCATGAAAATCAAGTTCCATGAGGTTTTGAGTTCAACTCCCCCCTACTTACAATGTGTGCCGCGTATGGGGCCTCGTGGGCACACCTGGAGGTTATAGTGGTAGCAGTTGGATAACACGGCCACGTGTAACAACGCGAGCACGTGCCCAACTAGTTGTTGATTCCTCCAGACATTAAAAAATAATAATAATAATAATAATAATAATAATAAAACCATATAGTAATCATGTAACTTACTTATTTAATAATAGTCTCATTACCCCTCAAGTCCTTGTGAACTTCCACTAATATTTGCTTACCATACATGTATTCACGCCATTAGTGATGAAAACAACTTTATCTTTATCTTATCCTTCGGGAAACTTCCTCGTAAATATTTTTAACATAATTTCACAAATATTTTTTATGACATGGATTTCCAAACAATGATCCTTTACCACAACTAATAGTACACTTAGAAATATTTGATAGTCCCAACTAATGAGTTTGGGTTAGATATTCTAGCCAACACCACCTTACCATCACATGCCCTTACAACAAATAACAGTACAAATACCTTATCATCACATGCCCTTTCTACAACTAATAATGTACATAGAAATATTTAATTCTCCAAACTAATGAGTTTGTATGAGTCATTGTAACCAACCCCACCTTATCATGATATGTCACTTTCACCACTAATATTTAAAATACCTTATCCCCCTCACCACAAATAATAGTACTGATCCTGGTAGATATTGGTGGCCACCCACCTATTCCAACTGGCTCAAAACAGTTTTCTAGAAACTTACTATTTTTAGCAGTTTTTCATTTCCTAAACTTATGGGGCCATTTTGAGGGCCTAAATGATGGTTTTTCGGGATCGCGTTCCTCAATTATTCATGAAGGATATGATTGATCCTCCAAAATGAATCTTCTCAACAGTACCTTTCCAATGAGCTATCGTGTTCCCCAAACAAAGATCGTATGCCAAAGTTACTCCCCTGGGAAGTTGATACAAAAAAATACCCAAAACGAGGTCCACAAAAATGTTGGCTTTTCATATTCCAGGGTTAGGGTTTTGAATTTTCTTTATGATAAAAATGCCTTTGGAGCCTCATTGTAAAATAATCTTCTTTTGAATGCGATTAGCGAAGACATCTCTTCTTAGAGATAAGTTGTCATCATTATAGCGAGTCTTTCACTCTGTATTTTTACAGTCTTTGTACATTTTTGCTCATTAATAGAAAATTGTGTATTATTGAATCTCTATGTTTATGGTTGTATCTCTGATACGTTTATGTTATATTATTAGATATCCGAGATATCTCTATACATTTATTTATTATATCTCTGCTCTCATTTCGTGCCGAAAATAATCTGAATCAGTGGTATCAGAGCAAGTTGTTCTTGATAATTTTTCATTTCATGTCCCTGACAAGGTCCGAGTATATAAAGTTGGGTCTTGAGTTTGTCTCTATTGAAGACAATCTATCTCGCATGCCCAAGAAACCCTCCATGGCGGAAAAAAAAAATGACAAAGATGACTATTCTATTAATCTGTTGCTTGAAAAAGCTCTCACACGACAGAGGGACGAAATGATGGAGAATTTTTCCCACATCCTTCAACGTTTGTCGATAACAATAGGCGCATCTTCATCAAGCGGCCACTTTTGAAACGCATCGCCTTTCAAGGTACAAGTTAATTTTGATATTCTCATATTTGAAGGACAGATAGATGCAGATGCCCTAGAAAAATGGTTAAATATGTTAGAAGGTTATTTGCATGTTCATAATTTCTCTGATAGGGAAAAGATCACCTTCGCACTCCTTAAGTCTCTCCCCCATGTCAAACATTGGTGGGAAACTTACTAGGAGAAAAGTTCCACAAAGGAGTCTAGAATATATGGGGTTGAACCCACTTGGGATTTTTTTGTGGATTCGTTAAAAGAACAGTATTACCCTAGTGAAAACTATGAGGACCAGTACATGAGATGGACCACACTACGGCAAGAGAGGGGCCAAGCAGTTCCATAGTTCACCAATACCTTCCATACCTTGTGCACCAATATGGGTATCAAAGAATTTGAACGACATTTGGTTCTGAAATACCATGGGGCTCTACACAGATACATCCAAAATGAAATGGATTTTTTGGACATCTCATCACTGGGTGCTGCTTATTGATATGTTGTCAAAATCGAGCAGAAATTTAAGCACCAAAACAAACGAGAGTTCGGGTCTGCAAATCCACAAAAACCAAAATATGATAAAGAAGAACCTAACAAATAGCCTCTTGAAAACCATTTTAAGCCACAGGAAAAGAAATGTCACGGAAAAACAAAGAAGTACACCAAAAAATGGTGTGATTTCCACAAAATCCCCTGGCACAACACCAATGAATGTCGCTCAAAACAATCATTGGTGGTTGATATTAAAGACAAGGAGTTGAACCCTAATTCAGAATCTGATTCAGAAATATTGATAAAAGAAAGATCATTGACACAAACCCCACTGCTATTGTTGCAATCACAACAATTCAACTAGAAGAACCAATAGATCTTGAAGAGGGGGAGTGTCTTTTTCATTCACAGATGTGGTTGAAGGGGACCCCATTGCATTTTATTGTTGATAGCCGAAGCCATAAGAACCTCATCTCAACATAGGTCATCAAACAGTTGGGATTGTTGACAAAACCACACCCACAACCATACAACATTGGGTGGCCTCGCCAGGGACGAGAGCTTTGTGTCAGCCAGCAGTGTCGATTTTCATACGAAATCCAACCCTTAAAGGATGAGGTATTATGTGATTTTTCCTAGTTAGTTCGTTCCTAGTTTCCAAGAGTTCGTTCCTAGTTTCCTAGTTAGTAAAACTCAAAATGGGATGATGTTTTATAACCTTGTTTTTGTGGGATTGTAAATTTGCTTTGATATTCAAATGAAACTTTTTAATACATAGAGGCTCAAAGTTATTATAACATATTTTTTTTATGAAATTAATATGTTTATGAAAATTAAACCCCAGTGAAGAAGATAACAATTATCCTATCCAAACTAAATCCAATGAACAAATTACAAAATTTTTATTAAAACTTTTAATGGAATTATAAATTTTATTGAAAATAATTATAATTATGAATTTTAATCCAAAATAAATATAAAATATAAGAAGAAAGAAAAATCGAAAATATTTTGCAATGTTCCACTCTCACATCGAGGCATTTTTTAACACTCTCACATCATGAGCACCGTGCTCAATGATCTTTTAGCAACTCTAGATCTACTTGCACACATACACTCAGGAGTACGAGACGTTCGAAATCTCGCACCCTCCCTCTCAATTTCAATCATTCAATTTTCAATAAAAGAGTTGCAAATAATGCTATCTGATCTCAGGGACATGGGTTAGAATGTGAGGAGGGTTAGAATGGAATGGTAAGAAAGAAAATGAATATGAAGGGTTAGAAAGGAATGGTAAGAAAGAAAATGAATATGAAATGCAACATCTAGAATATCATATGAGTAGCATTATACCCGCTACTTCTCCTCTGAAATGCAACATGTGAATTAACAGTTCTGAAACAACACCTGCTTGAGTGAGTAAGCTAGCGAGCTCGCCATGGTATGCTGGTATGTATGAAGTAATAAATATTAAACAAATTCATTTCTTCTATGATTTTATATACAAAGTAATAAATATTAACCAACTTCATTTCTTCTAGGAGTTCTGAAACAACACCTGCTTGAGTGTGCTTGAGTGAGTAAGCTAGCGAGCTCGCCATGGTATGCTGGTATGTATGAAGTAATAAATATTAAACAAATTCATTTCTTCTATGATTTTATATACAAAGTAATAAATATTAACCAACTTCATTTCTTCTAGGAGATTAACAGAATATTTCCATGCCATATAAATACTAAATTTAATCTGATAAAAATTTGACAGAAATTTTAGATATAACAGAGTCCTAAGATGATTTAAAATTCTTGCATAGGAACAATATTCTTAGAAGTGTTTCTCAATTCTGAATATATCCACATCATCAAAAATTAAATTAGAGTTTTGAATTGATATGAATTCTAATGCTATGTATCTCAAAATTTAAACAATTAATGAAAAGTTTACTCTAAGATTAGACTGCTACACCATTATTACCTAGATTGTTTGTCCTAATCTATTATATCTATTATAACATAACATTTAAGACTCCAAAACAGCAGAGTAATGCTGAAGGGACCATTTATTCATGAGACTGTCCATTCTTTCTACATAAAATTTACACAATTTATGGCTCACTTCTCCCTTTTGGATAGAGCTTGTAGTTTGCTCATTTCTTTTTGGAATTTTTTATTTTGATTTGATAAAGCTTACGTTATACTTGTCTATTGCTTATGATTTTTCTTATAACCGTCCTAATGATTTGGTTATTCTTTGAATCCCCTTATTGGGTTTAACAGTTTAATTTGTCTATAATTTTTTAAATACAGATTAACTTGAGTTGAATCCCCTCAATGAAATGATCAAAAAAAAAAATTTTAAATACAGATTAGCTTGAGTTGATCCCCTCAATGAAATGATCAAAAAAGAGGGGTGGGTTTAACTATTTAATTTGTCTATAACTTTTTAAATACATATTAGCTTGTCTTTTCATTTTACGTTTCAATTTTAAACTTGAATGTATGTAGAATAAACCTATGGAGCAATTCAGTTTGTACTTGAAATTAAATTTTTGGGATATATGATTTTCAAATATTTTGTTTTGGATATATGGTTTTGAAATATTCTGTGAATCTTAGCACTTATTTCCAGATGTCCATGAGATTTCAATGATTGATAGTATATTAATGGATTGTAGAGAATGAATTAAGAAAAAACAACCTGGTTTCTCTTGCCTAGGATAATGGGCTTAGCCTGTGCATAACCATGCTCTCCCAGAGCTGTAGCTCTCAAATGGTTGATATTGAGTTCTAGGCCTGCAATTCTCTGAAATCCAGAAGTAGTATGTGTCCCCATGCTGGCTAGACTCTCTGAGGTTAGCGTAGGTACCCCTCCATACAATACCTTGAAGGGTTGTTCCCAACCTCATAAAACAAACCAAAAAAGGTAAGTAGAAATACCCAATATTTCCAGATCATTAATCATGAAATCAAATGAAGTTCTTCACGGTGAAAAAAATGAAACTTTCCATCACGATTATCAGAAATCCAGCGTTTAAATCGAAGGGTCCGAGATTCAAGAGATAAGAAGCAATATTTTATACCTGACAACATCTTTTCGTGACTATAAACCTCCCTGAAACACATTCCCCAGCAGTTTAATTGGCGTCATTCGGAGATAGTTTAATTGAATTTCTCAAGCTCCTATGAGTAATGGGAGCAAGCTAGCAAAGAAGACACAGAGAATATGAATTTCAGAAAAAAAAAAAAAGGAAATAGTTTAATTGGATTTCTCAAGCTCCTATGAGTAATGGGAGCAAGAGCAAGCTAGCAAAGAAGACGCAGAGAATATGAATTTCATAGGAAAAAAAAAAAAAGTAATGAGTGAGCCTCTTTCATAAGGTGTTTAGTGCAGTTAGCGGTTATTGCAGAAATTTGGCTCAAATTGTAAAAATAACCCATGCAAAGTAGAGCCAGCTGCAAGCTCTGTAATGACAGTTGTAATGGTGTGAAGGTTATATTGTCGTTAGATGGAGATCACACCTCAGGGTTCAAGTGCAGAATGATGCATTCATTGCAGTAATATGTCGGCGATTAATATGCAGTTTGTTGTAGAATTTTTAAGACTGTGGCAGGTGGTATATATACCCTCAGACATATCCCAAGTATATACCAAGACAATCCCAGTAGTTGCAGTTTTAAAGAGTCTGCAAGTTGCATATTGATAGCCATCTTACTTATGGAATAGTAGTATAATTTGTAATAATTTATTTTTTTAATTTATTTTTAATTCTAACAAAAAGAAAAAATAAATTTTCTTACACCACTGAACTTGGTTCCATCATAATGATCTTGAGGCTCAAATTGTAAAAATAACCCATGCAAAGTAAAGCCAGCTGCAAGCTCTGTAATGACAGTTGTAATGGTGTGAAGGTTATATTGTCGTTAGATGGAGATCACACCTCAGGGTTTAAGTGCAGAATGATGCATTCATTGCAGTAATATGTCGGTGATTAATATGCAGTTTGTTGCAGAATCTTTAAAACCGCGGCAGGTGGTATATATACTGTCAGACATATCCCAAGTATATACCAAAACAAACTCAGTAGTTGCAATTTTAAAGAGTTTGCAAATTGCATATTGATATTGATAGCCATCTTACTTATGGAATAGTAATATAATTTGTAATAATTTATTTTTTTAATTAATTTTTAATTCTAGCAAAAGGAAAAAATAAATTTTCTTACACCACTGAACTTGGTTCCATTATAATGATTTTGATCAATCAAAAATAACATAGATAAAATTATAAAATATTTTTTTAATAAAAAATGTGATAATAGATATTTAAAGAAACTTGGGTATCTTTTAAAAAAAATTAGTCAAAGCTTCTTGACTTCTAACTGAAAGCAGTTATAGTCCCTGGAAAAAAAAATAAGATGTTAACCCTTCATTTTACAATTGTTAGATGTAGTATGCATACATTGTGCAAGGCTAATAATTTTAAAAAAAAATTCTTTTCCTTGGAAGTAGGTAAGTATTACAAATGAAAGAGAATAGCAATGAAGAAATTATCATTAAAATCTATGCAATGAAGGAATGAATTTATGAATGAAATTAAGTTCATGACCAAATTTGACATCAAAAAATTGTGAAACTACTTCGTTATTGCTCGCTTAGAGATCAGAGAGGTTTCTTCCGAATCTATGTTATGGGGAGAGGGGGAAGCTCCACTGAAATTACCTAAGCATGATTTAATTGCACTACAGAAATAAAGAATATGAGGAAAGTGTATGTGAAAATGTGATTTCATGTACTTCAGAATTAGGTAAATGGGTTCATTTATTTAATTAATTTATTATATTGAAAATTATATTATATTTTTTAACTTTTATAATTTATTAGGTTTTTGTTAGGTTTACTTGTTGTGCTAACATTAAAATGTGATAACATAATGTTTTCCACTTATCATGTTGTTAGTGAGGTTTTACAAAAATTCATTTATGTTAAAGTGTTTCAAATATGTTTCAAATATGTACACTTCCATAGAGTAAGTAGTCAAATCGTTATAGGGAGGGGTGATCCGGATTATTTTTGAAACGAAATGAAAGAAGAGATATTACACTGAAATGCACATAACAATTACCAGAAAAAAGAGAAATACAACAATACATGATTTCTATTAATGAAAGAATTGTACAGATATTGTAAAAATACAGAGTGCAAGACTCGCTAGAATGGTTGCAGCTTTATCTCTGAGAAGAAATCTAACGCCTACCCACATTCGCAAGAAGATTCTTATAATGAGGCTCTAAAGGCCTTTATATGAGAACATGAATGTCAAAACCCTAGACATCCAAAAACCTAACCCTAGGAGATGAAATGTCAAAAGTCGTGTGGGCCCCATTGGAGTAAGTTAGTACATTAACTTCCTAGGGTCGTAACTTTTGCATACGATCTTTGTTTTAGGTGTGTGATAGCTCTTTGGAAAGGTATTTTCAAGAACTATGCATTATACCATAAAAATTTAACTCTACTTACATTTTGACTATGTAAATCCAAGAAAAAATTGTTTAGATCCCCAAAATAGCCCTAGAAGTACATAAAGATGTACTGACATGCAAACTTTCAAAATAAGTCAGTTGGAATAGGTGGACAACCACCAATATCCACCTGGATTTTGGGTAGGGATTCATGATAGACCCGTAGGTGCATAACCCATAATTACAAAGAAATGCCCCCATTACAGAGAGACGTGTTGAACTGAAAAATATCGATATGAGCCAGTTTGAATATGGAACAGGTGGGTGGCCACCAATATCCATCTATATCAATCCTCCCCCCTTAGGAAGAAATGGTCTCCATTGCATTGAGAGCCCATGGAAGAGGGGAAAGCCTTTTCTGAATCTGAATCTCGGTGAGTTGCATGCCTTTTTGGAGAAGTTGCGTTGTTTGGTTCATGGAAGGCTGTCATGAACTTGTTTCTGGCGGGGTTGAATCTATTCCACCAATCTGTTGTCTCTAGGCTTGACGGGGTATTGTGTAGGCATCATTGTAGGTGAAGAAACTTTATATGATTTCTCTTATACAATCTGGTTCTACTGGATAGAAGGTGTTGAGGGTACAGTGATTGTAGTGGCCTTTTGTGCATCCTTTGAACAAATTGTTGAATTTTGCAGGATGAGAGATTACCATGCAGCACTGTTTTGGTGGAACAATAGTCGAAACTACCTATGGTATCCTATAGAGTTGACTTCCCAGAGTAACAATGACACTACAGGGTCAAGACTCATAAACAACATGATGGTTCCACATGTATGGTTGGCCCAAAAAAAAATCACAAACATCAAGAGGGGAAACATCACACACTACCTCATCCTTGAAGGGATGGATGCCATAGGATAGGAGGCACTGTTGGCTGACATGAAGATCTCTTCCCTAGTGAAGCCACCTAATGTTGTATGGTTACGGGTATGGTGTTGTTGACAACCCCAACTATTTGACGACCTCATCTAAGATGAGGTTCTTCTGGATTTTGTTATCAACAATGAAATGCAACGAGGTCCCCTTCACCCACATCTGTGAATGGAAGAGGCGTTCCCCTTCTTCAAGATCTATTGGTTCTTCTGGTTGAATTGTTGTGGTTGCGACAATAGGAGTGGGGTCTGCGTCGATGACCTGTTTGTTTTAAATATTTTCTGGATCATATTATGAATCAAGGCTTGACTCCTTGTCTTTGACCTCGGCCACCAATGATTCTTTCAAGCGAAATTCATCAATGTTATGCTAGGGGATTTTGTGGAAGTCGCACCACTTCCTAGTTTCATTCTTCATCTTTCCTTTACCCTTCTTTTCATGTGTCTTGGACTGGTTTTCTAGTGGTTGTTGATTAGGGTCATCTTTACCATGCTTTGGTTGTTGCGGATTTGCAGAGATGAAATCCAATTTGTTCCGATGCCTAAATTTCTACTCGATTTTGACAACATATCGATAGGCAGCTCCTAATAATGAGATGTTTAGGAAATCCATTTCGGTTTGTATGTACCTATGTGTAATGTACCTCATATTTACAAAAAAAAAAAAAAAAAAAACTTTTGTTATCTGCTTTCTACCAAGTTTTCCGGTGGAAGAAAAGATACTAGTCATACAACTCTAATGTCGGCTTGGTTACAAAGAAATACGCTATATAAAAAAAAAACTTGTTATAAGACCCTATTATAACATCTTACTACCCCTCTAGATTCTAAACATACCACAAGATATCTCATCCATCTCATCTTACTTAATCATGAGTAGAAAGATTATAATAAAGAACCCAAGACTTTAACAAATCCCTTTCATCCTTATTCTTTACCTTATGCGTATAGTGCTTTGTAAATAATTGGGATCTTGTAGCTCATGTTAAAACTCGTCTTTATCATAAGGGTTGGTCTACGCGCACAAGTCTACAAGTTGGCTTTAACCCTAGGAAGTCTTAACTAGTTTTCTGTCGATAAAGTCATTTGGTGAGTTTTTTTCCATTGGAAAGCTAACATAACTACCAAGTCACGGTCGTTTAGTGATTCTTAGAACAGGTGGTTGATCGCAGTGAGGTAATTAGCCCAAAATCCAGTGGAAGGGTGACAACTCGGATCAAACTTATGATTCAACTAATATAGGGGTATGAACACTTCCTTCGAGTTATGAAGGGTGTCAAATCATATCGCTCCTTAAGTGGGAGAGATGGTCCTCTGTCACAATAGTTAAATCTCTGCATATTCATTAATGACAGTCCTGTTAACCTCATTGAATTCTTCTGGCTCTGCACCCGAAATACCATGCCAACCCTGTCATCATCACATGGCTACCTGTCCTCTGTGTTCCCCACATTTATTCTAAGGCAAAAAGGCGTCGTCTAGGGTTTTGGGAAAACCCACGGTTTGTAATTTCTGAGTTTTGTTTTTCTACGAAGGGTTTTGTGTATCACACTGTTCTCTTTGAGGCCAAGTCTGTAAATAATGGTGTGATGCCCATGGGGGGGTTATGTATATCACACACTCTTATCAAAGGCAAAATCTATAGTGGAAAGGGTGGTCGTGCCATGGGTGTAACCGACGACATATCTTGAAAATGATGGTAAGTACTTCCTTAATCAAAAGCTTGATAGGTTAAGTCAGGTGGTGTATTCTTTGACGGCGTTAAGAAAGGTTGTTCTCTGTTAATCGTCGTCATGTTCTTTATGTATGGTTGTGTTCTTCTTTCGGTAACCTCTTTGTATAGGGAATGATTGTTCATTTCTCAGGTCTCTTCTTTACCTTCCTATTTTATTCTCCTTAACAGGTTTTCGAAGAAGTATGTTAGCCCCGTGAGTAATTCGCCGAAGAAAGAATCCTTCCATTTGAGTAGTGAAATACTTTCCCTTTTAACTAAAAACCCCTGTATTGGATGGAGTCATCCTTTCTGAAATTTACCAAAACCCTGCTCGTTCCTACTCTCAGCACTTGATTTAATCTCTTCTATTTTTCGTGATACCTTCGACCGTTTTATTGGGAGTACTATGACCTTATGAATTTAACAGGAAATTCCTGTCTCCGAGATGGGAGGTGAATAGTTCCCATCACCGTAGCGTGATGACTCTGTTTTAGGGTTGAAAAATAAGGTTTCACTACAGTATTTTGGTTTAAAAATGTTTGCAGTTCATCCCTTTAATCAAATATTTGTGAAAAGTCTATCTTATGGATTCAGTTTCTACTTACAACATACTTATACAAGTTAGGATTTTCCCTATTGATTATTTATTGATAAGACAAAAACCTTATGAGATTGTTAATGTCACTAATGATGGGCCTTGTTTGATGTGAGGACCCATCAGAGTCTTACTGTACCTTTCATCCATTTAGAAGATAAGTGGTAGTCAAGGTTTCGAGCTCGCACACCAAAGATGAGTATTTGTTGTTTGTCATTTACCCTACTCTTGTAAATTTTCCTTTTGTTACCTATTACTCGAATAAGGACTAAAATTTTCAGGGTTTGTTTTCCTGGCAGGTATCTTTCCTTCCTTTGTCAGTCTTGGATCCTGCCTATGTCTTCGATGTAAAAGGTATTCAGGTTTCGAACCCTTCCTCACTCCAGCTAAATCTACAGGTCTAGAATCACTCAGGGGAAATCGTGCACCTCTACTGGTTTTGTTATAAATAGTTTGTTTGACTTATTATTGGTTATGTTATAAATAGTTTGTTTGACTTATGGAAAGAAAAAGGGGTTGTTACGGGAATTACTGGGGTCATTTCGTTACTGGTATAACACCCGTCCTGTTCAATTTTAATTCAGTAATTTTGGTATTAGACCTGGTTAATTATGTAATGTGTTTTCTTATTTATTTGATAAAAGGCATACCTGGCGATTATTATCTGAAAAAGATGATTTACATCCAAGTGAACTGATTGTTTGATTTCGAGCACTGAACTTGTTAAATGGAAGAGAACTAAGGAAGTCTATATAATTCGACTCTGTCTTGTGCCAATTGCCTATTTTTGTTACAGAAAGGAAGAAACATTTACAGAATTAAATAATGTGGTTATTGGTGCCATGTGGTCTAATGTATTCGGTTCACATAAAAAAAAACAGTGCATCGGTTGTTGCTTTGGACTGAAACGTTTTAACTCTGCATTTGATTTATGGCAGTGGTTACATATATGTCGAAGTTCCTTATTTTTATCATATTCAGAGTGTAGGAAAATTATTATAAGCACATACTTATGTACATATAATTACATATACGTATTTGTTTCTGTAGGCACTAGATCCTATATTTCATTATCATGCTTTGTAAATTGGAAAAATAATATATATATATATATATATATATATATATATATATATATATATATATATATATATATATATATATATATATATAT